>PVJI01013683.1:0-42500 GCA_004026765.1 Micronycteris hirsuta
GTATTTCCTATTCTGGTTAGAAGCACCTCCACCCACACCCTGAAGACATCTAAGGGGTTCTTCTGTAGACTTTTTGTCTTTCGAATCCATGCAACATTCTAAATTCAAGCCCGTCATCTCTCCTTTGAATTTCTGTGCTTAGAAATATCCCTCAGGAAGTATTTATGTCTGTCAAGATCTTGCTTCCAGGCACACCCTCTGGCTCAAAGAACTTTTTATAAAAATTAAAAAAGGAAATACCCCTCTGGCAGCAACATGCAGGATAGATGAAATGTGTTAAAGCAGGCAGGAAGAATACTGCAAATTCAATATTGTATTTTTGCATAAATTCCATGGATAGTTCCATATTAACCACGGGGTCAGGTATAAACCTCTCATGGCAGGAAGCTTTCCAGTATCAGGGCCTTCCTCCCTGTCCAGTTGTCTTTTAACACTTGTCAAACCTCTTAGTTCAAGTTCCCAAATCCTCTTGGCTCTGGAAGGTGTGATCATTAATGTAAATTAAACCCTGCTGAAACCCCAATACTACTCACCCTTATTACCCCTTCTAGGTTTTGTCTGATTTATTACATGAATCTCCCACATTATGTGTGTATGGAAGGTAGAAGGGGGGGATCACATCTTACTCAGATTTGTTTAGGAGATGCTAAATAAATATATTGACTAACTGAAATACACATAATAATTTAAAGATTTAATAACTAGGTTCTGAGGACCAGATACTTCATTTAAGGTAAATTCGTAATATTATGTGAGCTTAAGTTTCAGTTGACCAATTACTAGTATATTGAATGTCCTGTCAACTTACTACTTTGGAAAAGTAATTCAGATTTTGGATTTTATTTCAAAATGCAAAAGCCAAATTTTTATTGATTCACCTTAAATAGTTAAGCAAGTTGAACTGCTATACTGATGCTTATAAAGGATATTAAATTAATGAAAAGCAGTTTTACATATGACTTTTTTCAATTCGGAGTAATTTTCAGGTGTTTGATTTCTATCTCCTATCCTCTCTATCCATTCAAAGACTAAGCTGAGGAAATATTATTCTTGACATACAACTTCCAAATAGGTATTGGTGAAAGACCACCAAATTACTCCTAAATGTCACACAACTTACTTTAATCCTGGCAATAAACTATCTTGATAAAACCTTAGAAAGTAACAATGTGTAAGATAAACTAGAAACATTTAGGTATAGCTTTTGCATTCTTATACTCGTTTCTGGATAGCTGGTTTACAATTTTTATTTGCAAAAAATGTCTGTCTTGAGTTCATTTAGAAATACTAATGGTTAAACATCCTGAGCAGCACTTAGGCAAGCACTCTTGCTTCTTAAGTACAGTAAAAAGTACTTGATTAATGCAATCGACATGGCATTTTTAACAGAAAGAATTATAAATTCTCTTTAGTCATACAAATAATTTCATTTATAGCATTCTCTATGCTTCTTCATGAAAGCCTCCAGGAAATATATCAGAAAGTTATCAAGAACAGAGTAATAAAATGAGAGTATGTGCCAAATGCAAGGTGCTATTACTATAAAATAAAATACTATTGTTAATTAGAAGTGACCTGTTAATGCTAATATGGCTTGTTATATTTCACTAGTGATATGGAATTTGCAGACTAGCCCCCCCATCATGTCATGCGAGGAGGAAAGCATGAAATTTCAGAATTGCCTAACATTAAAAAAATAAATCTCTTAATTTATTTGCATTCTAAAATAGAATCCTTCATCTGATTTTTTTTTCCATATAAAAATGCTACTAAGTGACGATGTACAGGATTTGTCAAGCCCATATTACACTCCCTTAAGTTCAATCACTAATGGGTTTCTACTATTATACTACATTTTGGCAGCAATTGTTTATTGGTCTGTCACTGCAGTAATTGCAACTTAACAATAAACCAGTCTGACATTTTAAGTGTTGAAGATACATACCATATATATTTCTTTAAAAATAATCATACTTTCGTAAGCAATACTTTACAGTAGACACCTCAAAAATCTACCATAGATGTGAAACTTAAAATGAGAAAATTTTAAGTTCTAAATCTTTATACATATATATCCAGATTTCTATATATATTATATATACATACACAAGTATATATAAAATATATATAATCAGATTTGAAAAATGAACAAAAACTGGGCACTGTACATAAAGTCTTTTTAAAACTCAAACAATAGAAAACTCTTTAAACATTAAACAATTTTAATAAAAGTTTCTGTACAATGCTAAGCAGTTTTATTTACACATAGAAAATGTAATAGGAGTAGTGTTTGAAATTACAGAACTCCTTAAAATTTCAATGGCAGGTAAATCTGGAAAAAAATAACAGCATTCCATTCACAAATATTTTCAAGCAATAAATATGTATTTATAAATAGTGTAAATTTACATCAAGATTAGAAACAAAAATCACAAATCTGAAGTTTATTCCTTAGTCTATGTGCAATCCATTATCTTTGTGACTTGGCTGTTAATTTTTTAAACATTTTATTTAGGAACCAAAAGTGTAATAACCGTCATGGTTTCAAAACAAGACAGAGAAACATAAAAGCAGTAAAAAAGTTCCTTACCTAACTTTTCACATTAAAAAAAAAAAAAGTTGACCAAAGAAAGCCTTAAAATTGCTAACTACCTTACAAAGAAATGATCGGCTAGACTAGTATTTTTTCCAAGGAAAATTCTGAAGGGGGAAAAGATGAAAACTGATTCATCAGCCCAGAAATAGAGAAATATAAAAGAAGTTGTCTTCAAGTCAGTAGTCTGTATGATGTTGCCAGTTTTGTCAGATATATACAAAACACGGAAATTATTATTTTTTTCTGAAGTACAGCTGATCAGCTTTGTGAGAGTCCTGGAGTAGAAGCAGTCCTCTCTGTCCAGCTGGTTGACACTCCGCACTTGGAAGGTTGCATAGACACAGTTTTCAGCCAGCAGCCTTACGAGACAACTACAAAAACCAGTGGTGCAGAACCGGATTACTTCCTGAATAGCAGAAAAGGTCTCATTTAATGTCAATGGAACAATATCAAGATGAGGAAGATGGTAATGGAGGAGCCTAAAAAAAAAAAAAGTAAGATATGTTACTTTGGTATACAAATTGTTAATAGTGTTCCCTAGCTCAATGCTGAAAACATAGTCTGCTTATGAAAGTAGGGAAAAAACGATTTTCAAGAAAGTTTCAACAGCCTGCAACATGATGTCAAAGTACAACCTCCCTGCCCTGGCTGGTGTAGCTCAGTGGATTGAGCGCAGGCTGGGAACCAGAGGGTCCTGGTTCGATTCCCAGTCAGGGCACATGCCTGGGTTGCGGGCCAGGTCCCCATGAGAGCCATGTGAGAGGCAACCATACATTGCTGTTTCTCTCCCTCTCTTTCTCCCTCCCTTCCCCTTTCTCTAAAAATAAATAAAAATAAAATCTTAAAAAAAAAAAAAAAAAGTACAACCTCCCTTACCGACTCCCTAGCCAATTTTCCTGAGTCTGAGATCATTACTCTACTCAGTGCACCTGCACTTTTGGGGAACTTCTTCACCAAACAGTCATATGCTCAAGAACATTAAAAGTCAGTATCATTATTAGGTAGATCATTTTTTTAGATGGCTTTAAAAAAAAAGGCTTGTGGAAAATAATTTAACAAACCAATTATAATTTTATTAGTGACTGGCTTCAGAACCTATCTCAACTAGATAATACATTTTGTTTAACACACTACAGGTAATTTTCTTCTTCAAGCAATCTTGAAGACCATTCAAATGAAAACATCAGGAGTTAAACTTCAAAAATTCAGTTCTTAATCTCATATGTAAGAGAAATTTATTGGAGGAAATCAACAATTCATAAATTATGTCTGTTTCTATTTATAAAACTAGTGATGTGCTAGAGTAAAATGCTTCCCCCAAAATCTGCTGTTTAAAATTAAAAAACTGTGTGTAATTTATAAGTATACTTGAATTTATAAGGTTTTGTAACATAGCAAGAAGTTAAGCTCCATGAAAAATATTCCCATGAAGTTAATACTTCTGGCAAAGACAAAATTTAAAAAAAAATACAATGAGCTCTAAAAGCAGAAGTATGTTTAAAAGCACATTTACTGATTCATGTTGTTGACACTAATAACCTGTGTGTACACAAAAATTTTATCAACTGCCATTAGATGACATAAAGAATAGGATAGTGTTCAAAAAGCAAATAAAGTTTTAAAAATATAATTACTGTGACATTCTTTAGGCTGATCTCACCCAGGAAGAAAAGTGAAAATGAAATATGTTATGTTCACAGGAATAAACACTTGCAAGTGGAGGGGAGGGGGAATGATATGAGTTATTTCCTCATGCAATATCCAACAAACCAAAAGAAAATTTAAATATTTCATTACCTCCTACTTATCAGGTGGCAGAACAAATAATGCTGCTTCCCTATCCAGCTAATTATGTACTCACATGTTGATTTCACTTACTAATGTAAATTGATCATAGACTTGCATCAGGTCCTCCATCTTGTACTGTTCTAGCACCACAAAATTTTCCAGGTTTCTGCTTGTTTTTCGCGCACAATCTTGGCAATGCACTATGTAGGTCTTTCGAGAAATGCTCTCATTAGTAACAAAAAGCAGATCAAAAACCTCCACCTATTTTATAAAAGAGAAAAACCATTCAATACCAACAGTGGTATTTATTTATTGTATTGCTTTAATATAATTATAGAATTCTACTTTACATGGAATTGTGGACAGCTATTTCTAGTTAAGATGGGCACCAAGACAAACTTAGCTGTGTTTAAGATTCTTTAATGGACTAGGTTTATTTTGAACTAAACCCAAAGACATGAGTGGTAATGCAAATTCAGGGCAGTGACCTAAGGGAATGGTATACTCATCACAACCACCAGCAAAAGCCTAATTTAAAAGTTTGATAAAGGTCAGTCTATTTTGTTTTAAATTCAAAACATTTGTATACAATCACATAAGAGTACTCATCACTTTTCTTTTACTTCTCATAACAGGGCACTGTGTATAGATATCTGTCTTCCCGTAGAGACTTAGCTCCTCAAAGATAAGACTATGTTTACTCACCTTTGCACCTCCAGGGCATATCATAGTGCTTAGTGTTTAGCCAAATCTCAAAACACTTGCTGAATGAATATAATCTGATTTTACAGATGAGGAAACTGACAAGTAAGTGACAGTAAGTATATAGCTATAAGCCTCATGTTAAGGAGTATGAGTACAAAGAAAAAGTGAACTCATGAGTATAGTATAATTTTAGAAATAATACCTGTATCTTATACAGAAAGAATGGTGAGTTGCGAAGGTTTAGGCAGGATAAGGAATAACACTGCAGGATAGGAGTCATTCTGAAATACTGGAAAGCTTATGGATTCATCTTCCTGAGGTATAACACACCTAATTAGAATCTGTCTAAGCTCCTAATGACTTACTTTGGCCAGGTGATACAACATTAAAATAGCAGATGGATTACTTAAAGTAAAAGCCAACGACAGACTTAGAGAATTTCAAGGTTTGGAATGGTTCATTAATATCTCTGGCATATCCTTGAATTTATTCAATGACAGAAAACTCTCATGACTTCATGTCTTCTTTGAAAAGTTATGTCAATCAAAACCCCAGAGTTCACCATGTCTTCCATTACCACCAATGGGCAACACATGACTCATGATTTGAGCCAGAAAATTCGTGAGCATCCTTCAACCTGTCCCTCACTTCTGCCACTTCGGAAGCTGTCTTGTAGATTTTACCTATTAAATAGTTTTGAATTCTGGTCTAGGCCTTAAGACAACAACTCTTACTTAAGACCTCTGCAATAGCTTCCTACCTCCATCTTTTCAAATCACTTCTCTCTTTGAAACATGTATCTAAGTTGGTTGCCTCTCAAAATCTTTTGATGGCTTCAATGACCTCAGAATAAATAGCCAATTCCTTTCAGTCATTCAAGATGCTCTGTAAGCTTCCCACTACCTAGACTTTTAAGTATAATTAGTATAGTCTGTGTTCCAGTCACATTGGACTACTTATCCGTTTATGAATAAGCCAATTTTCCATATTGTTATTATAGCTAATAACAACATTCATTCTACCTCCAATTCTCACCATTTTTTAGCCCTCTGAAGTCACAGTCAGCCTTAAGTATTGACTCAAATGTTAATACTTTTGTAAACTCTTATGCCAATAATAGATACAAAAATTTGGTAATTTTTTTACCCTCAGTGCTATCATAACAGTAAGACCAATTTTGTATTTACAAGTCTCATATACATTATAATTAGTTGTTTAAAATTTAAGGGCCCCGGTTCAATTCCCCATCAGGGCACATGCCTCGGTTGCAGGCCGGGTCCCCAGTGAGGGCCATGTGAGAGGCAACCATACATTGCTGTTTCTCTCCCTCTCTGTCTCCCTCCCTTCCCTTCTCTCTAAAATAAATAATAATAAAATAAGATCTTAAAAAAAATTAAAAAATAAATAAATAAATAAAATTTGTGTTCTTAGAGTAGAAAGGAAGCTCCTTCAGGTACCATATCTTCATTATTTCTGCATCTCTGCCAGCACTGGCTTCAAAAGAACACTGACCAATGTATTGTGAATTGCATCAGACAGGACCTAACCTCGATCTGCCTGGAGCTATACTGAACTACCGGGTCCAGCACAAATAATGCCTATTTTATTACAAAATCATAAGCATGTAATTCTGTAACATAACACCATCACACTCAAGCACACCATATGACATTTTAGGTAAAATGTTCAAATTAAAACTATAAATTATTATACACATATTATTACCCTACCAACTATACTCAAGCAGGTGGTACTTCTGCCAGACCCTGTACATCCAGTTTATTGGCATCTGTCTGCTTCTGGACTGTTCTCAGTTTAAAATCTCAAGACTAAACTTCTTGATGATTATCATCCATTAAATATCTAACAGATGAATGACTCTGTAGTAGCTACTTTTAGGATCAACTCATACTTAGTAAAATAACATATCACCAGATTAAATTTTAATATAATAGCTAAGTAACAAGAAAATAAGATTAAACCTGTCAATTTCAGTAAAATGTATTACATGAAATTATAAATACATTTTTAAAAATAACTAAAGAGAAACCGGAGAGGTAAGGAGCTTTATAAAACAAGGGTGGATAAGAACAGTCATTTACCTCACAAATGCTACAATAATGCGCCGGTTCTTCTTTAGTCCTCCCATGCCATATAATCTCTTTTCCTGCAGCAATGAGAGCTTCTCTCAATGTCTGACATTGCTTCAGAGTTCTTAGAAGACAATACCTATTGTGGGGAAAAAATTATTTGTGACCAGCAACTGAGTATTGAATATTCTTTAGCACAAAAGATATACTATTAGAAATAATGCCAAGAGACTCCATTCCAATACCTGTGACTTTTTTAGTCAATTTCTCAGATTAAGAAAAAAAAATAAGGTTTATGTTCAGCAGGTTTGATGATAACATTAGATCATTTAAAGTTGAGAATAATTTGCATCTGAACATAAAAATATAATGATCTTAATATATAAAACCTGATTCCTTGCTTAAACATAAACTGTTAATTTTGGCTCTTATTTGGGCAAGTCAGTTAACCTCTTTGGGAGTCAATATTCTCATCCTTGAAATAAGGGGTCTGAATTCCAGATCTGAACTGCTGTGATTCTAGCAAGGCAGGAAGGTACATTATTTCTTTCAACACTACCCAGATAAGCATAAACAGCATCATCTGTATAGTTGCTTTGGGAACTTTTTTGAGTCTACGTGCAGAAAACTGAATTGGTTTCACTCTTGCACTAATGAAGAAAAAAGACATTTAAATCCTCTTTTTTAACTTGAAGATAATATAGTGGATTCTTTCATTTAAATTAACACAATTGAACTTTTCTTATAATTTGTACCTTTTCTAAACACATACTTATGATGCTAACGATACAGTGAATTCTCATAATTTGTGCTGATTTTCCTACAGGTTTGCTCTCATTACTTGGAATTGTCTGCTAAATTCTCTTACTCTCCTCTGAATCTTAGTGGTTCAGGTTCTCCATTTCAACAAAGAGGCTGGACTAAATGATCTCTGAGGCACTTTTGCCTCTAAAATTTGGAGACAATGAAATACCCCAAAGAAAAGGAAATGGGTTTAGCAACTGAGCACTGTTTGAAAGCAAAGGTCTTATCTGTTTTATTCATGCTGTTTACTCTCTGCCTATGACAGCGCCTGGCATGTAGTAGGTGCTCAATAAATATTTGATTACTGAAAAACTAAAATTTAAAGTATGATAATTAATAACATATTTAATTCCTCTTAATTTATATTTCCTTGTTATTTTATGAGACTAAGTTAAAGTTATCATCACTTTATTGGAGCCCATGTTAATTAAGCTAGGATAAAAGATGACTAAACATATACATATAACTTGTTAATTTATTTAACAAACATAAATAATACCAACTTCACAGCTGTAAGGCAAATCTATTAAGTATCATATTAAAAGAATGTCTCACTTTGTTCAACAATTCTTGTGCATTTAACTTATTTAGAAAAAAAACCCCAACAACAACTTTAGATTATGGTTGCAAATCCAAGCTAGGACAGCTCTCTCTTCTCTGTGTCTCTGTGTGTGTGCATGCTGTGGTATGTGTTTGTGAAAGTCTGCCAGGGAGATAGCAAGTAAAAACTTAAATCATGGCAAAAAGAGAGAGAATATAATTTAGACTATGCCACTAGCTCTTGAACAGTATACCACTCTTTCCCTTTTCTTTCCTTCCCTGTGTCCCATATAATTCGCCTCTGAAGGCACTGATCCTACTAAACAAGTTAGCCAATCAGGGCTTCAAAATAAGGTCTTTCATAGGAAAATAACGCCTAAACCCCTGGAAGATACCTCTGGAAGACTGGCAGACTCCACCTGTGCTCTCATGCTGGAACAAACAAAAATAGTAAAATGATAAAATAAAAATAAAGAATAAGGACCAGACAGGGGCATGGTATTAAGTACTTAACACGTATTATGCCACTCAGGCCTCTTAACAACCCTGTGCAGGAGGCACTATTATCTCGATCTTGCAAATGAGGAGACTAGTGCTCAGAAACTAAATTTGTCTTACCTCATAAGGCTATCACAACGACTCTCACATGTCTTCTTACCCACTCCCTCTCTTCTCTTTTGAAGATGAGATAAACTCAGTGCAGTTCTTTCCCCCCAAACACAAAGCCTTGGTTCTGTGGACTATTATTATCCCGCTCTTTACTCAGCAAATTAACTTTCAACTGCAATGCTACTGATTACATCGGCAGTTAAATGGCAATTTAAAATTTATGGTTAGTCTGCCAGTTTCACCTAGAAAAAGCCAATATACTACTTCTCTGCAAAGAGTAAAGGGTTACTAGTAATACTAGGCCATGAATATTCTGTGTCTAAAATCACAGCTCCAGAATTTTTACTCTGTGAGATATTAGAACCCTAGAAAACAATCAACTCTATTAATCTGATCCAACAATGAATAACCAAATTAGTTTCCCCTTGCCCTTAACATTAAAATTGTTTGTTCTTTCCCACTTTCAAAATGTAGCCACTGGAATAGGAGGAGACGAGGGGAGGGGGAGGGAGAGGCGCTCTTCTGAAGTCCACAGCAATGAGCAGATCCTAAAGAATGATTCCATTGAAGGGTAGGAAAATATTAGAAAATACAGAGATTTAGAAGAAGAATCCTAGGGAAGATAAGATATAATATTCAAGACTTAACATAATCTTTTCTGCTTTGATTAACTCTAGACTTTGATTTTATATGAAGATGTTTGAGTGTACTGAAGAGTTAAAAAATAAGTAAAAAAAAATCAAGGTTGTCATTTCCTCTATCATTTCAGTTTTGTTGAATTTTAGTAAATTTACCTTATAGCAATTAAGAATTCAATTTGTTAAAAATAACATATTAAATCACTAGTAAAAATTGTAAAAGTGTAAAAGATATGCTGTTTTTAAAGATTTTATTTATTTATTTTCAGAGAGAGGAGAAGGGAGGGAGAAAGAGCAATGTATGGTTGCCTCTCACGTGGCCCTCACTGGGGACCTGGCCCGCAACCCAGGCATGTGCCCCGACTGGGGGTCGAACCGGGACCCTCTGGTTCCCAACCCGCGCTCAATCCACTGAGCTACACCAGCCGGGCAGATATGCTGTTTTTAATAAATGCATTTTAGAAATAGGGTCAGAAATAATTTCAGGAGATTAGAGAAGCAGGGAATTCTTTGACTTTTAAGGATCAATTTGGTTTCAGGATCTAACCCGTTTTTAGCTATTTGGATGAAAGACTACCGCAGAATGGCAGAATATTAAAGGCAATTCTGGCTTGGAAGAAAACCAAGAAAAGGCTGACTGAGGGCCTGGTGTATTTGAGGTTACACAGTAGACTCTAAGCCTACTCAAAAAACAAACTGCAAATAGAAATGAAAATACACTTAAAATATTAGAATAAAAAACTGAAGAGGATAATATGAGGACAAATGATCATACAGAATATATTCATAAATTAGTCAAAAGATAAATAGACATAGTATACCAAGGATGCTAAGGAGGGAGAGCTCATCTTCAAGTGAGGGGAGGTGGAAATCACAGAAGTGCATAAAGAAGTTGTCAATTTAGATGTAAGCAGGAAGGAAAGGTAGGAGGGAGGCACTTTCCAGGCAGAAGAAATGCCAAGAGCAAAGATTACTCAGGGAACAAATGACTGTTCTTACAAGATTTTAATCTTGGAATGAGGTTTCTGGGGCAGGAAAATAAACAAATGAAGCCATAAGTGATAAAATATTATATCGAAGTTAAGACAACACTGGGGATTATGTTGACATTCTGGGGGCAACCTGACTACAAAGTAAGTTCCCAAATACCAGTGCAGAGGCAGATGAGGCATAGGTTAACTTGATATGGCACTTTTAAAGTCATTATGGCAACAATCTCTGCCACTAAGAAATAGATGGTGTATAAATTCAAGTAGACCAAGAGGCGCTTTGCCTTGTATAATCCCTCTTACTGAAAGAGCCATGCAGGGAAGCCAGCCAGCACCTGAGCCCTCATTAACATACTTGCCACCTGTCACTCCAGGGCTGCATTCCCCCTGGGACAACAGCAAGGGTTTAAATGTCAGTAAGACATCTAACAGTTTCATTTAAACCAACCACATGGCGGAAAATCAAGGTCTCAGTCAATGATAATATGAGTATCTTAGCTTTAAACTCTCAGGTAGAAAAAACAAGCATTAAAGCAAAATATATGTTAACCATGAGAAGGTAGAGTTTTACAACTTTTAGATTTTGTTTGCTCAATGTTATCACAAAACATTGTATGTGTAACCCAATAGTGTACTAGAAGATCCCCTAGGGCAACAGCACTAGGATCTATGCTAACTATGGATTGGTCTTCATAACTATACCCTCTTGTTCAATTTTAAGGCCAAATGGCTTTGACTAGAGTTGTGCAATACCTCATTTATCTATTTAAAAATGGGAATTAATGGGAAAATGGAATTAATACTTAACAGTTTGCTTTAATTCCTATTCAACTCTTCTATGCTTGTGATAAAATGTGTATTATGTAAGTAGGGCAATAATCTATAATATGTGTTAAAGAAAAGGGAAAACAGAAATATTGTTAACTCTGAAAGAAATCTAATCTTCCTTTCTCTAATCTTAGAGAGTCCCTAAGTGGCCTGATCACAGGATTCATCTACGCCACCATGAAAGAGATTCCAGGGTTCTTTTCATTGAGCTTTAAATTATCTTGTTAGAAACAGAGCCTAGAAATCTATTTTAATAAGAGTCTGAGGTGATTATTATCAGGCAAGTAAAAACCAGTGTAAACCTCTTGTTTCATAAGTGGTGAAGTTGAAAAATATGTCAAAAATTTGTAAAATTTCCAATATACTAGTATAATAACAACTTCACAAATCACCATGTTTTTATATTTTAAAAGATTTTATTTATTTATTTTTAGAGAGAGGAGAAGGGAGGGAGAAAGAGAGGGAGAGAAACAGCAATGTATGGTTGCCTCTCACATGGCCCTCAATGGGGACCTGGCCCGCAACCCAGGCATGTGCCCCGACTGGGAATCGAACCGGGACCTTCTGGTTCCCAGCCCGCGCTCAATCCACTGAGCTACACCAGCCGGGCCCGATTTATTTATTTTTAGAGAGGGGAAAGGAAGGAGACAGACAAGGAGAGAAACACTAATATGTGGTTGCCTCTCACGTGCCCCCCACCAGGGACCTGGCCCACAACCCAGGTATGTGCCCTGACTGGGAATCCAACCAGCGACCCTTTGATTCGCAGGCTGGCACTCAGTCCACTGAGCCACACCAGCCAGGGCACCTTGTTTTTATAATTAGAGTCTTAAAAAACCAGAGAGAAAGCTTCAGGGTAGGTAAGAGCAGATTATAGAGCTAGATTGCATGGGTTCAAATCCTAGCTCCACACATACTTACTGTGCGCGCCTTAGTTTGCTCAACTATAAAAAGGGAGCACCTAACTTACAGTGCTATTATGAGGACTACACGCCACATAAATGATTAGATTAGTGCCTGGCAGTGATCTACATCTGAACTTCACAATAAAATCCATAAACTGTGTTAAAGTAATTATATACCATATTTTTCGGACCGTAAGATGCACCTAGGTTTTACAGGAAAATAGGAAAAAAAAAATTTGAAGCAAAAAATGTGGCAAAATATTTAATAACATAAATAACATATCACCACTGTAAATGTAAACAGAACATTCTGACTATAAAAGACACACTCCCCATTTCCCCCCCAAATTTGGGGGGAAAGGTGCATCTTATAGTCCAAAAAAATACGGTAATTACTAAATTGAAGTTATTTTTTAATTTGAAAAAATTGGGCAATGAGTGCCAACTAGAAGTGCAATAGTTACACCAAAAAGAACATAAAATAAATTATTTCAAAAGAGTTTAATTTAGATTCCATTAAGTCAGAATTTCTCAATCTCAGCACTACTGTTATTTTGTGCTGGATAATTCTTTGTTGTGTGTGTGTGCTGGGGGTGGGGGAGACTGTCCTGTACACTATAGGACTTTTAGCAGCATCCCTAGCTTCTATGTACAAAGTATTAGTAGCACCCCTGCCACTCTAATCATGACACTGCCATATGGTCCCTGGGGATAAGGGCAAGGGGGAAGCAAAATTGCCCATAGTTGGGAACCACCATACTAGATCCATGGATATTATTAACTTTCTTAAAAAAACAAACAAACAAACCGGTGATTGAGGTTTCTATAATTAATATTAATAACAACAGTTTATTCTGAGCCCTACATAATATTAATAAGTTATATCAGAAAGATAAAATTACTATCCTCATTTTTCGGAAAGGTAAACAAGAGTAATAGGTTTAGTAACTTGCCCATAGTCCCCCAGCCAGTAAACGGAGAATCTAAGATATGAAGGTAAGCTGGACTACAAACAACTATACAATGCTGCCACGCCTATAATATTTCACTGGGATATGAAATAGCACAGATTCTAACACTTAAAAAAATTTAAAAGGAAAGGCAAGTAATAAATATATAGTGATTACACATACACAAAAGGCACAAAAAAGCACATGAAGTGTCATTATTGTGAATATAAGATGATACTTTAAAAAACTAAAATAACCCCGGCTGGTGTGGCTCAGTGGATTGAGCGCGGGCTGGAACCAAAGGGTCCCGGTTCGATTCCCAGTCAGGGCACATGCCTGGGTTGCAGGCCAGCTCCCCAGTGAGGGCCATGTGAGAGGCAACCATACGTTGCTATTTCTCCCTTTCTTTCTCCCTCCCTTCTCCTCTCTCTAAAAATAAATAAATAAAATTAAAAAAAAAAATGTTGGCACTTAGAAGTTTAAAAAAAAAACCTAAAATAAAAAGAATGCTTTATAAAATGGTCAAAAGAATGACAAAATGATATTAGAAATTAAGTTTGTGATTTCACTTGTATGTGGAATCTAAAGAATACAAAACAAAACAGAAACAGACTCACAGAGAACAGACTGATGCCTGCCAGAGGGGAAGGCGTTTGTGGCAAAGACTTATCTGATGATTACTGATGAGGTTACGTAGGTATTAACTGTACTAGTCTTTCAACCATTTTTATAGTTTAAAAATAATTTCAAAATAAAAAGTTGGGTGGGAAAAGGGTGAACAAGTTTTGTGGGCATATAGCAATGTATAATATGCATATTTTACATATTTTAAAGGAGAATAAGTTATATCAACATAGAAAAACTATCATAGTTCAATGAGTTAAAAGAACGAGATCAGCAGCAGCCTTATGTTTATAAGGATTCCTTAATTCATTTCTTTGTGTGAGACTGCTCTAGTTTAAAAACAGCTAATGTTCCAGAAAACTCATCAACTAATAGGTAGAGCTTAAACCTGAGAGACATTTAAGTTTTGTCTAAAGAAAGAGAAATTAAGTTTGCTTGCAATACATGAGGCATGTGTAAAAAAAAAATTTGTCATTTAAACAGTTAAAGGAAGTCAAAAAAGAAATTATGCCTTGAGCTTCCACTAAAATTTTCCTAAGGAGTCAGGCTGTGAACTTTTTAAGTCAAGTTCACTGTATTATGAAATGAGAGAAGTAATCAAGATAATGAATATTCTTTTGAATCACAGTAATGTAGGAGGTATCTGGAAGAATGTGGAGTACAAAGATTACTGTATATTTTAGTAAAATAGTTAGGATGTAAAAATTGAAGGAGATTTACTAAATGACTTAAAGGATGCTATGAAATATTGCAGGGCTCTAAAAGACCCAATTTGATTTTGAAAATTAAAAAAATAAAATAAAAAAAGATGTTGACTGGTTTAAATAACCACAAGTAATTCCTTTTCAAAATAAGGAGGGATAGTAAGTTACAATAGGAGATAATATCATTTCCCATTATTAAATCACTTAATATAAATACAGGTTCATAATCTACTATAAACCTATAAATTTTTCATACTCATTTGATGTTGAAACTTGATCTGAGGCTTTTTATAGTTTTCACCTAGCTCATTATAGTGACTATACATTTTACTGCAGAAATATTAATGTGTTTGATTCTAGGATACTGCCACAGACCCTGTTGGGAATGTAAAATATCCTGTAAATGTACTTCATTACCTTACTAAATCCTAAGATTTCTAACTATCAAAACACATTTGGCCAAAGGAGTTTAAAATAAGGAATTATGGAACTGCAGTACTTATGTGAAACCTTTTCTGAATGTTCCCCTCTTTCAGAATTGCCTCCCTCTGTGCTTCTCCCATGTTTGAAAAAAGATCTTATTTATTTATTTTTAAAGAGAGGGGAAAGGATGGAGAAAGAGAGGGAAGAAACATTGATGTGAGAGAGAAACATCGATAGGTTGTCTCTCACATGCCCCTCAACCTGGGACCAAACCCACAACCCAGACTTGTGCCCTGACTGGGAACTGAACCAGTGACCTTTCTGTTGGGACAATGCCCAGCCCACTAAGCCACATTAGTCACGGCTCTGTACATTTTTTTAAAAACATTTTTTCCATTATTATAGTAAAGATCATGTATTTTAATGTTTTGACTATTTCCCATTTAAGTGCTAGAGAAGTGATCAAATATTTCTATCATATAGCACAATACCTGAGCATCAACTCAATTCACGATAAGTATTAAACAAATATGAAAGAATGCAAAGAATTGGGTAGAGCTCATTGAGTTAGCTGAGTGAATGAGAAGGCACAAGGTGAATTTTGCTTATATTCTTTTTGATTGGGCAGACTTACCACTTAATGTGAAAACCTAAACATCATACATTGTAGATTCACGGTATTTATGAATTAAAAATAATAATGTACAGGGAGGAAGTTAAGGAAGAGAACTGTATTTGTGTATCTTCTCCATTCCATTTCTTATATCTCACTGATATATTTTTAAATAGCCTATACAACTCACATGCTCAATGTATACCAAATTTATGCTTTACTAAAAGATAATTGAAAGGAGAAAAAAGAGAGGTGTGAAAGTTGCAGTCCATACTAAAGATGGCTTAAAATAGGAAAGAATGATAAAAATAAATAGAAAATTCAAGCACACGTCTCAAGGCAGCATTGGTAGAAAAGGCTGACAAGGTAAGCGGGGGTCAGATTTGAGGTATAAATGGGGACTTTGAGGAAAGTTTGTATTTCTGCCTTAATATGCTTAAAATAGTTCGTCACTGGTAACCTCAGCAAGAGAAGTGACAGGGACATATTAAAGGTAGAAAGCCACATTTCTATGAATGGTAGAGTGAACAGGGGATGAAGAGAATGAATCAAAGCAGAGGGAAGGAATGACAAGACAGAATATCATTTCTTAAGAATTAGTAGTCTAGATCAGTTGGCTGAAGCATCGTCCTATAACCCAGGTAGTCATGGATTTGATTCCAAGTTACGGCACATGACTAGGTTGTGGGTTTGGTTGCCAGCTGGGGACATGTACAAGTGGCAACCAATCTAGTATGTTTCTCTCCCTCTCCCTTTCTCCCTTTCCATTTCTGTAAAATCAGTAAGCATGCCCTTGGGTGAGGGTTAAAAAAAAAAATTGGTAGTGCTCACAGAAGCCAGAACAAATCAATACCTTTGTTGGCAGGATACTAGATTTTTATGAAAAGACTTTATTTATTTACTTTTAGACAGAGTTGGGAAGGGAGGGAGAAAGGGAGAGAAACATCAATGTGTGGTTGCCTCTGGCGAGTCCCCTACTAGAGACCTGGTCCATAACCCAGGCATGTGCCCTAGACTGGGAATCGAACCAACGACCCTTTGGTTCACAGGCCGGCACGTAATCCACTGAGCCACACCAGCCAGGGTAGCAGGATACTAGATTTGAAGACCAAAGAAATGATGTGGCTACACTTTTACAGTAAAACTGAGCTTGTGAAAAAAAGACCTCCATCTCTATTTTTTAACAGTATATCTCCATGCTCTCTTCTGACCTTTATCTAATTCAGCTATTTGCTTTTCTTAAATATTCAATAGATGAATTTCCCAAGTTGTGTTCCCAGAATCCTCTTCCTCCTCTCAAGGCAATTACCAACCACTAGATAGAAGACCCCCTTGGCCAGTCAGCTCTGACTTTGATTGCTGTCTAAGAGTTCTGTATTTCCTACAGCCTCTGTTAAACAGCTCTTTCCAACTATTTTACTGGCTCTTTAAACTTGTCCCTGCCCCAAAATGAAATCCTGTGGCACAGATACAGACAAGTGGGTTCTACATAAGGCAGATATGGACTTAAATCCTGGTTCTAACCAAGTGGGTAACCTTGGGATGCTAAGAGATATAAATGAGATAGTTTGGGGAGCACTTTGCTTATTGCTTGGCCAAATATCAAGTTTAATTTATTAACAGGTATTATTACTAAACCATGTAGAAAACTCAGACTTGAAAACCCAAAGTATCTTTGACTCACTCTTCTCTCTTATCATCCAGAAGCTTATTCTATTTATTTAAACTACTAGAAAGTAGATCTTTATGAAACCCAAATTAGATCATACTAGGTAAAAACGTACAAAAACTTTCTCATCCTACCTCCACACCTTCACCCTTCCCACAACATATCTGCCTCCCAAAATACACAGATTTCTCTGGCTCTCTGGGCCTGGAAAGAATCCAGTGGATCAGTTGTTATATTTCTTTCAATATATTTATTTATATGTACAAACTTTTACTTCAAGACAGGATCTATACTAGATATACATATACCACACCCCCCCCCCCCTTCTCAGTGCTTAGCCCAGAGCCTTGGATACAGCTGGCAAGTAATTAAGTGAAAAAAGTACAAATGAAAGGAAATATAAATAGAAGAGAGTATTGTTAACTGATGAAAAGCACATTTTTAGCAATAGCTGAATGACTTTTAAAAAGGAAGTATATAAAGCAAGCCTAGGGGTCTGGATTTATGATTAACATTTTCAATCAGTATGATTAACAAAAAGACTTTGCTAATCACATCTCATGATGATGCAAGATGGGTGCAGAACTGTTAGTATAATAAGGAATAAAATCAAGACTTAAATGATTGGACATTTTGTAATGGAGGGTTAAAAATGGAGTAAGATGAATATGTAAGCGCATTTAAGTTTAAAAAAAAATGTAAGGAAGGTATGAGGAACAACAGTATCACCAGTGATTTTTGGTGAAAATGTATCCAAATTATGTACATGCAATTTCAATAATAGACAACTTTAAAACAAAGATGATGCAAGTGTCAACACTCAACATTTCAAATATTAAGAGGGACAATGATAACTTAAAAGGCTGTATGGAAAAGGTGACAGAGGTAAGCGATGTTTAAATCAATGAAGACCAGGTAAGAAGAACAGACTATGACAATGAAGTTTCTTTTTTCTCCTTCCTTACCACCCAAGCTATGAGCAAGTCCTGTGAACTTCAGCTCCACCACCGTCCGTAGTTTGATCTTTCTCTCCACCCCCATGGATAAATATTTGTCTGGGTTCGTCTGTCCTGTTAAAATTGCTTCCTAACTATTTCCTCTTCTAACCTTGCCCCTTGGAATCCACTGTCTACAAAGCAACCAGATTCATTTTCTTAAAGTTTAAATTAGAACCTATCCCTTGTCTGCTTAAAATCCTGTAATGGTAACCGGTAACATCCAGAACTAATACATAAACTTACCATGTCCTAAATGTCCATGTCCAAACACGTCCAATCTAGTTCCTGCTCACTTCACTGAGCTTACTGCCAACCGCCACCCCTCTTTCTTTCTCTCATTCTGCTATCAGCACACTGGCCTTTTTGTCCTATAAACATGTCAAAGTTGTTCCTAATTCAGCATTCATTTGTTCCCTGTGCCTGAAATGTTGTATTCCTAGATCTCTGCATATTTGACTCCATCTCATTAATAAGGTCTAAGCACAAAACTCATCTTCTCAAGTACCTTCCCTGACCACTTTAGAAAAAGCAGCACTCTCACCACACCCCCAACCCAAATATTATCTATTTTATCTTATTCATATTACTTATCAGTAATTTAATTATCTACCTGGAGATCTCTGTCTTGTTCCACTGAAAATTAAGTCCTCTGAGGGAAGGAATTTTAACTTTCACTCCAGTATACCTATCATCAGTGCCTAAAACAGTGTTTGGCATAGAGCTGCTTCTCAAACACTTGTTGAACGGGATTCATTCTACATGAATCCCAAATAATACTTAGGGAATTGGGACCAAATGCCAAGTAGATTTTAGTCCAATTTGCAAAGAATCTTCAAGAATTACAGTGAAGTAATGTAATGAAAAGGTTCAAGATGTTGCTAGATGACCACAAGTTATGAATGCTATAGAATGGATTACTGCATTAAATAGGACCTTAACAACTTAAGGACTGCTCACGAGTTTTCTCGTGTTTCGCGCGCCATCTGTTATGGACCTTAGATGTCAACACACTGTCTTGTCCACATCGAATGAAGCGATCTCATTGGTGGAAACCGTGCAGGTCAATCTACGAAAAACTATATAATTGCATGAACCCATAAAGCACTGCAGTTACATTGTATTTTGGTCATTCGAATAGTCTTCGTCTTCAAGTTTGGACCCAAAACGTGCGGTCCCTGGCGTATGTCTTAGAGATTTCTATGCGGTACGCAATGTGTTAATAACCTTCAAAAGACCTTTAAAATCCTTTACGATTATAAAATCCTAATCTATCTGTAATGTAATGAGTTATTTTCATTCTATATAGCTGTTAAATAAATGATTTCTATACCGTACCATCACTTTACCTTCAGGTGATCTGAATTAGCCGCTAGTTTAGGTCTATCTCCAACTTAACTAAACATCTTTAGTGAGTTCAGACAATTTTTTCCATGTAAGTAACCCTGAATTTACTATTCATAACCACATATTATTCTGAGATATAACAGTCTATCCCCCCATACCCCACTACCAATTACATGCATGGAGCATTATACTTTTTCAAGGCTTTGTACATGGCTTTGCTATGATTTAGTTTTTGTTACTTTTTGTTGCCTCCTACCACTTCTGCCCAGGACTAGATAAAACAGTGCAACTGATAAAGGACTGTATGATAAGATAATCCACAGGTATATTACCATAGCCACACAATTTTTGTTTGAATGAAATTTTGGACTTAGGTTTGAAATCATTTTAATAAGTCATGATAACTTTGAAAAGACAGTATTTTAAAAACAACACAGTCTGACCAAATTAATATAGCTGCAGGAAAAATACTTAATGTAAATATTATTTTAACAAAGACATATTTATTTTATCAGTGATTATAAAGCAGTGTATTCCAAAATGAGTTTATGAGGAGATCAATTCTTCAAAAGATACTGGTCAAACAAATAGGTTGGAGAAATACAATACATTATAACCCTACTTCCCCATTCACAAAACACACCAACAACTTAGTCTTTAAAGCATTTCATAGAAAAGGAAAAAAAAAAAAAAAAAGAATGGAACTTCATCTAATCCATCATTTCCCATATTTCTTTGACCAGAATTCCCCACCTTTTAGGGGCAGGGGTAGTAATGGTAGAAAACACAACTTAGGGAAACACTGCTATATACATAGCACTATAGTTGAAAATGTTACTTATAAATAGATTTATAAAATATCTAGGATAGAAACTTACAATAAATTAGAAGCGAACTAAGACATAAGTATTCAAGTAACTTGTATTACATTTTTAAAGGAGCTAGAAAAGGGGACAATTATAACGCAGATGATTTAATTTAAAAGAATAAAATAATTAACATTTTATTCAAATCCTGTATTAAATGCTAATTCCTCTTTACCAGCAAGTATTTTGTGATGTCATTTCCTACCCCAATATTAAAGGCTATCTTTCAATATTAAAACTAAAGTTCTTCTAGGAATCAGGTGGTTCAGAAGGTAGTGAGGAAACACAAGTTTGTGAATCTACTGGTTCAAAAGTCATTTGCGTGCCTTTGATCCTCTTTATACCACAGTGTACTGACTATTTAGAAGGGAAAAATACTTTTCACAGGTGGATTCTTGTATTATATTTTATAGACTTCTGGACCATTTGATGTCAACATATTTCTATTGGGGTGAGGGGGAGGAGTATTGAATAGTTAACACTCCCCCAAAAGAGAGGGACTACAGCAGTTTTAGAAAGCACTTACTTAATCATTTCAAAAAGCTTTGGATCTGAGACCTTGATATTTCGTGCCATATTCCAGGAAAGATGAACCATGGGTACTATTGACTTCACACTTTGCAATTTGTTCCATTCGTACCGTTCCACTGCCAACTTATACTGGCAGGCTAGGAAAAAAAAAAAAGTTATAAAGCACCAAAGTACCAAAATATATGAAGATAATATTTTTGGGTGATATCAACACCAATTCTGAAAATCTCAAAACATTACAAAAATAATTTTATGGTTTTTCTGATAATTATAGTAATAATAATAGCAATCATGTAAAGAGTGCTTATTATAACTATGTGCCAGGCATTGTGCTGAGCTATTTTAATACATTATTTCATTTCATCTTAAGCACTGCCTTTTTAATTTTATTAACCTCATTATACAGTTGAAAAAATTGAGGTCCAGAGAGGTTATATAGCTTGCCCAAGTTGCAAGAGCCAGGTTCTGGTCCTAATCCAGGGCATTCTGGCTCCAAAGGCCTCATTCTTAATCTCAACTATCTACTGCCTGAAGACAGGCATTATCCAAACGGAATTTGATTAATAGGGCTACTCATTTGATGCCAGATAAGAAGAATGAGTAATTATTCTACTTTGCTTTCTCCCATAAAGGGTTTCTTTTATAAGACAAACAAAGCACTCTGATCATCACATGGAGGAAAGCCACCCACTGACCACAAATACCCATTTTGGACTATTGTATGAGAAATAATAAATGTCTACTGTTTTTGAAAAAAATATATATATGTATATTTTCCTTGCATATAAAGACATAAATTTGTTATTTCCTGAGAATTATAGTCTTGAATTTCTATTTAACTTGAATTTAATTTCTTGTACTACAAAATTAAATTTTTATTCAAGGTGACTCTTCTTCCAATTTTTAGTGGGGTATATTCCAAGAAAAAAAAAGACCTATCAGTTACAATCCCTTATAAACTTTTTTAGCATATTCTTTAAAATACCTGTAAGTGGACCAACATTCCAAGCAATGTTGTTGCACCAGCCAATAGCCTGAACCCAATGAACAGTGCCTGCATTTATCCAGACCAAATCTCCAGGTCGTTGAATAAATCTATAAACTGGAACATTTGCTTCATAAAGATCTTCAAGGTTGGGCCACCAAGAACCCATTAGGAAATTCAAATTATTTCTGAAATAAGAAAAAATAACGCAAATGGATCTAATGTTTTAATGAGCTCCTTATAAGACTGGAAGACAATGTCAAGAGTTTTAAAAATATGCTCATTCATTGCACTGAAATTTAATTGCTTGTACAGTAAGAACTACCACATATAAAGTGAGCAAAGTTAATCACAGTCAAGTTCTGGATGATTTAACCAAACATCAGTACTACTACCCTAAGATGATTTTTTAAAGATCCAAATGACATCCAAAACTACTTCTAAGCAACACTTATATACATTAACTTTTCATTTCACTTTACTAAAGGCTATTTTGACTGAACCCTTCTCTCTGAGAGTACTGAGAAATCTCTAAAAGGTAATGGAAGGTGGAGCAGACATCAAGTCATTTAAATTGATAAATAGGAACACTATGGCCAATATTAAGTACTAGGAACTTCTATTTCTGAGGTAAAGTAGAGAACAGAAATGATCTCTACTGCTATTTTGATTCTTAAGCAGGAAAGGGGGACAGGATGTCAGTCTCTGTACAGTTTTCATGATTGCTTGACAATGAAAAAGGAACAATCACACACATGCACAAATAACCATAATCGCCGCCACCAACACCGATATATTTTTGGAAACATTCTAAAGATCACATTATTAAGCTTTTACTTTCATATCTAGCTTCTTGTTATTCTACTCCATCATGATATAATATGAAATATCTTTTAAACTATGTATCAACTTCTACCAAAGAATTTTTTTTTATTCAATTTATACTTTTGATTTCACATTTTGGGGAATGAAAAACTTCAGAGTGGAAAGTTCCTTTGCTTAAGATCTAAGAACTAGTCTTCACTTTATTTATGTGTCTGCTACTAAAGGATATGATAAAGTGTATCTTTAAATTATTTTCATTGGTTTAAATTTCTTTTTTTTTAAATTATATCAAGGGCTGGCAAATCCAGCCCACTGCCTAGCTTCGTAAATAAATTTTTTAATAAAACATAGACATGACCCTTAATTTACATATGATATGGGCTGTTTACATACTACAATGACATGATTGTGACAGAGACTGTATGAACTGCAAAGCCTAAAATATTTATTATTTGCACCTTTATGAAAAGCTTACCAATCTCTAATCTAGATGGAATCTTAGTCTTTTTTTCCTATAAAAAAAAAAAAATACAAGGCTGCTCTTGAAATTCTCGAACAGACTGCTAACAATAGCCAAACTGCAAGGGGATAAGGATTGGCTTACTGTTTGTGATACGGCTAAGAATATACAGTTCAGAAAAATTAGCCTATAAAGCAAAATATGGCTACAAACACAAATCCTAGCTCTATGTCACCCTGCGTTGTTGTCATATAATTGGTGAAAACTTTCTATCCAAAAGCAAGCAAGACCACCAAATTATCAACTAAATGTAAAAAAAAAAAAAAAAAAGGACACCAAACAACAAAAGCCAACCTCAAACTTATAAAACAGCAAACATCCTTCTTATCATTTACTCAAATGATTGGTTACTTCAAGATAGGTATTATTTAAAGTCATAAAACAAACTACAGACATGGTCAATACCGGTCAGTATAAAACAACAATCCTGCCCTGGCTGGTGTAGCTCAGTGGATTGAGCGCGGGCTGGGAACCAAGCGGTCCCGGTTCGATTCCCAGTCAGGGCACATGCCTGGGTTGCGGGCCAGGTCCCCGTGAGGGCCATGTGAGAGGCAACCATACATTGCTGTTTCTCTCCCTCTCTTTCTCCCTCCCTTCCCTTCTCTCTAAAAATAAATAAAAAAATAAAAAAATAAAAAAAAAAATAAATAAAAACAACAATCCTTAGGCAAAGCAAAATTATACTGAAACACTAAAGTAGTGAGTGCTATTTCTACAACTTAGTTAAATTTACCTAGCTCTTTATATTAACTTGACATTTTTATTATCCCCAAGTTCAAGATTTTTAGACATTATCTGCCTATTCTAATTATCTTTGTTCCCAGGTTACCTTTCCATTTAGATAAGAAAGAAAATGAAATTCTAAAAATAGTCCAACCCTAACCAAAAACACATGAATTGCTGTACTGTAGCTCCAACAATATACTACTATCTCAAAGTTTAAGAAATAAAAATCTTTCTGTAGCACAATGGAGATTTTCTACATTACACTGTTCTTTCTCTGGTACTACCAGGTTGCTGATCCATAAAAATGAATACAAATTAAAGTAGATTATATCATCAAAGCATTTGAAACCTTAAAATTCCACATCCTTGCCTTTCTTACACTGAAGGAAACCTATGTGGTTAAACAGCAAAGACAATAAAGGTGATTACTTTTTGCTTATATATAGGAAATTTTAGATTAATATGGTTTTGCAACTGTATGTACTCTTCTTACTAAATTTTGGTATTTCCAGAAAAGATTTTTTAACCCCTACTTAAAAAATCATAAGTATGTGGAATATGTATATAACTGGTTTGGTTTTCAAAATCTCACATACATAAATGTTATTCTCCCTTTATTTAATTGGAATGGGGGATTAATACTGAATATATTAACCATAATAATTTTCTAATGTTATTACTAACTGAAAATATCAGATGCTTACATAATGGAGTACTTAAAAAAAAAAAAAAGATATAGAGAGAATGAGTTTCCATTTAAATAAACACTTCAATTTAAATTAATGAAAATGCCCCGTCCAGGTGGCTCAGTTAGTCAGAGCATCATCCCCGATACACCAAGGTTACGGGTTCAATCTCCAGTCAGGGCACATACAAGAATCAACCAATGAATGCAGAAATAAGTGGAACAACAAATCGATATTTGTCTGTCTCTGTCTCTTTCTCTCTCAAAAAATCAATGCATAAAAAAAATTTTCTTTTCTTAAAGATTTTGTTTTTATTTATTTTTAGAGAGAGAGGAAGGGAGGGTGACAGAGAGGGAGAGAAACAGCAATGTATGGTTGCCTCTCACATGGCCCTCACGGGGACCTGGCCTGCAACCTAGGCATGTGCCCTGACTGGGAATCGAACCGGGACCCTTCGGTTCCCAGCCCGCACTCAATCCACTGAGCTACACCAGCCAGGGCCCAATGCATAAAAATTTTTTAAAAATGAAAACAATTCCAAGGTAACCTTTAACACAAGATAAACAAATAAATGAAGGCTATTTCTAGGATTCTAGGAAAGGAACACCTACACCAGGTGAGTTCTTTCAATTATAGAAAACAAAATCTGAAACAGCTGATTAAATTTTATAATATTCCTTTATAGGAAAAGTTGCCAGACTAGGTAGTTTTAAAAAGAATTTATATCATAATGACATAGCAAAGAGTACTATGTTCAAGTTTGAGTTATTAACAACTATGAGGGTACTCAATTATAGAATTTCTTCCACTTCTAAAACAATTTATAGCAAAAACAATTTTTCTTGGAATACAGACCTTTCACATGAACAAGTATTTATGTGTCAACAGTTTGATGACCCTAATAACTCATTTTTCTACCCTTTAAATTCAAGACTGTTACAATTGCATGAAGTGGCTTCAAGGCATCTTAAAGTAATCCTGATAACACAAAATGATAGGTTTAAAATCAAATCATTTTAAATGGATCTTCTGCTGACTGGTAAGTGAAAACTGGTTACATGCATTAGGACATCCCATTCCACCTTTATTAAGTTGTCCTTTACAATACTGTTTTTAAATAATTATGTTTAAAGAAAATGTAGTTTGGAAACCTACTTTTCACAGAAATCATTCAGAACACCCCAGTAACCTTCAGGAACAACGAACCATTCACAGTCACCTGGACCAATATTTATATTAACTGAACAGAAGTTGTTATTTTCTTGATGACCTAAAATATAAAAAGAAAAAAAAAATGATCAGCATACTGTATTCTATGGAAAATGTATCCTTAGAAATGAAACCTTAGAAACATTCAACAGAGAAACTCTAGTGGTATTGCTTGTATTACAGTTTTTTTTGTGTGTCAAGTCTAGTTTTAGAGCTGAGCTTGATCAATTCCTAACTTATACAGTAAAAAGAGCCTGTATGGAAGGCAGTCATTAATCATGGTTAAAAGCTTAGGAGCTAGAGCCAGGCTCCCCAGCTTAGTCATTATGTGAATCTGGGCAAGTTGCTAACTCATTATGATTCAGTTTCCTTATATGTAAGATTACATAATAATGATTACAATAAATCACTGTGTTGTTTTGTGGAATCAATGAAATAATGACTCCTTCAAACAGTGCCTAATACATGGTAAGTAATAAACATTAACTATTATTGATAACATTACCACCTCTTTTTTGTGGACCTAACCCCCATTTCTTAGAAGTAGTATTAGGACATCAGTAAAGAGACTAGAAGTCTGGTTTTCAAAATGTACTGCAGGAGTAGTGTTAAGCAGGGAACTCTGGGGGAACTGTTCAGAAACAGAAAGACACACAAACACACAATGTAGTAGAAACTGGCAGAAGCAATCTTACCAGAGTTTACAGCAATCAACAGAATTCTTGACCACAAAAAGGCAACTTAAACACGTTAGGAGTTTTTCATATCATTTTAAGTCACCTTATTACCCATCCCCATCACTAGTGTGGTAGTGGACTTAAAAACAGTAGTCGTGTTCACAGCGTGAGTATCTCTTGTTCTGGAGGGAGCAGAGTGGATCTTGTTCCCAAAGAATTGTATTTTTAATTTTTGCCCTGACTGGAGTTTCCCCAAAAGACTGACACAAAGGCTTCTCTTTGTTTCATGTACCTCAGAAATCTATCAGTGCAAGTGTCTCCGTGGAAAAGGTTCACCCCAAACACTCAGAGACTAATACACAAGTTCATGCTACCAGGGGAAAAAAAGAAAAAGAAGAAAAAAACAAAAAACCCAAACAACAGCAACAAAATACCTCCTTGGGGTAAATAACAGACATGCAAAGGCCTGAGAGGAAAAGCTGGGGAGTGAGATTTGAGGGGAATAAACTCTTCGAAAAGTTTCTATGTATATTGGAGAATTTAGAAAGCCACATGCATACCAGGGCAGGAAACATGCTAAAAAAACAAAAACAAAAAACTAAAAATACAATAAACTTTAATCTCTTGTTGATCTTTAAACTCAGCAAAAGCAAGGAGGTAAAGGCTAAAGAGAGTTGGAAGCAGTGTGGCTAAGTATAGAAGGAGGGAATTAAAACAGAATTCTCCCCCCCCCCTTTTCTTTCTGTTCTTTCTTCCACTTTTCTTCCTTTCTTATTTTTAGGCATCAGGCATTTAAGGAAACCTCTGTCATGTTACTGGCTAATTGCTGAGATGACAAAAAAAAGACTTCAGTGCCCACACATGACAAGGAATACACTATTTGCAAAAATAGTATACAAAAGTCACTAAACGAATAGACAACTATAGCCCATAACAAGCAACAACAACAAACCCTGGAGATGGAGGAGAATCTGAATTCTGTAATTGCTACTTCATAATATTAAAAATGTCAAAACACTAGCACAGCACTACACTGAAGGAACCAAGACTTCAGGGTCCACATCCAAGAGAGAATACAGCTATTAAAAATAAGTAAACAAAACAGTTTTCAACATAGAAATTATGAGGCATGCAAAGAAACAAGCAAGTATGTCCCAGTCAGAAAAAAGCAAGAAAGCAAGCAAAAAAAGAGAAAGAAATTAAGAAAGTTACTTAACAAGAACTATTCCTGAAAAAGTACAGGCACTGTACTTACTAGACACACACTTTTTAAAAAATACTCACCCAAAGATATGTTTATTGATTTTAGAGACAGAGGAAGGGAGAGAGAGAGAAACTTCAATCGGTTGCCTGTCATACATGCCCTGACTGGGAATTAAACCCACAACCTAGGTATATGCCCTGACAGGGGATTGAACATGCAACCTTTTGGGGCACAGGATGATGCTCCAACCAACTGAGCCACCCCAGCCAGGGCTAGACAAACACTTTAAATCAACTATCCTTAAATATGTTTAAAGAACTAAAGAAAACCATGGACAAGAACCAAAGGAAACAATGTCTCAACAGAGATTATCAATAAAGAGACAAATGATAATAAGAAATAAAAAATTTGAAGGTGAAAATATAACTGGAATGAAAAATTAGAAGAGCCTAAGAAACCTGTGGGATATTATTAAAATACTAATATAGGCATTGTGGGAATCCTAAAGGAAAAGAAAAGGGCAGTACGAATATCTGAAGAAATGATGGTTAAAAACTTCTCCAAGTTGACAAAATACATGAATCTATACATCCAAGAACCTCAAGGAACTTCAAGTAAGAAAAACTCAGAGACATACACCAGGATACATTATAGCCAACTCTAGAAAGCCCAAGAGAATCTTGAAAGCAGGAAAAGTGATCTGTCACATACAAGGGATCATCAACGAAACTAATAGCTGATTTCATATCAGAAACCATGGAGTCCAGAAATGCAATAGGGTAACACATTTAAATTGCTGAAACAAAAAAATATATTAACCAAGAATTTTGTATGTGGCAAAACTATTCTTCAAAAATAAAAGGAGAAACTAAGCCATTCCCAGATAAACAAAAGGTGAAGAAGTGTGCCACTAGTCAATATGCCCTTTTAAGAAATGCTGTAGAGTTTTTTAGGCTGAAATGAAACCCAAAGAGCTACAGTAACCCACAGCACTGTGAGATATAAACAATACAATAAAGGTCACTGCGTAAGTGGTAAGATTAACACTCCCCAATTTTGAAACTTACCTCAAAAAGCTACAGTAATCAAACCAGTGTGGTACTGACATATAGATAGATATAAACCAATGGAATAGAATTAAGATTCCCCAAATAAACCACACATATATCCATGGTCAGTTTACTCAACAAGGGTGCCCAGACCATTCAATACAGAAAAGAGTATAGTCTTTCTGACAAATGGTACTGAGACAACTGGATAGCCATATGTAAAAGAATGAAATTTTAGACTTTTAGCTGATACCATATACAAAAAATTAACTTAAAATAAATGGATCAAAGATCTAAATATAAGAGCTAGAACTATGAAAATTCCAAGAAGAAAACATTAAGGTAAATCTTTGCAACCTTGGATTTGACAATGGTTTCTTTTTTGTTCTTGGCTAGTGCACATGGAATAGTCTTTCTTTTTTTTAAATTTAATTGTTGTTCAAGTACAGTTGTCTCCATTTTACCCCTACCACTCCCTACCCCATGGTTTCTTATATGACAGCAAAAGCACTAACAACCAAGGGAAAAAGGGATAAGCTGAATTTCATCAAAATGAAAAACTTCGCACATCAAAGGACACCATGAAGAGAGTGAAACAACAAACTATAGAAGAGAAAGAAACATCTGCAAATCATTACCTGGTAAGTGATTAATATCCAGAATGTATAAAGAACTCCTATTATTTAACAGCGAAAGGACAAACTACTCAATTCAAAATGAACTAAGAACTTGAATAGATATTTTTATAAAGTAGATATACAAATGGCCAACAAGTAAATGAAAATTAAAACCACAACTGAAAAACTACTTTAGATGTGTTGGGCTGGCCATAATAAGATAAAAATCTAAAAATCAGTGTTGGCTGGAAAGGATGTGGGAAAACTGGAGCCTTAGTACACACTGCTGGCAGGAAAGTCAAATGATGTAGCTGCTGTAGAAAGCAGTTCAGCAGTTAAAAAGTTAAAACGTACAAAGGTCGCATGACCCAGCAATTCCAATGCTTGGTATACGAATAATCAAAAGAACTAGAAATAGGTATTCAAACAAATACTTGTACATGAATGTTCATAGAAACACTATTCCTAACACCAAAATGTGAAACAACCCAAATGTCCATCAACTAATGAACGGATAAACAAAATGTTCTACATCCCTACAATGGAATAGTATTTGGCTATAAAAAGTGAAACACTGATAACAATGTGGATGAACCTCAAAAACACGCTAAATGAAAGAAGCAAACACAAAAGGCAACATATTGTACAATTCCATTTATATGAAACATCCAGAACGGGTAAATCTACAGAGCCAGAAAGCAGACTATAGTAAGTCATCACTTACCATCATTGATAGGTTCAGAACCGTGGCAAAATGTTGTATAAGGAAACCAATTTTACCACAGGCTAATTGATATAAACAAGAGTTATAACAAAATGACACTGAGTGAAAGGACTGAGGACCTGCTATAGCGGTAGCCAGGGGCTGACGGAAGCGGGGAATGCGGAGTGACTGGTTAATGGGTACGGGCTTCCTTTTCAGCTGATGAAAATGTCTTGGAACTACATAGACGTGATGGTTACACAGCAGTGAGTAACTAAATGCAAATAAATTGCACACTTTAAAATGGTTAATTTTATGTGAATTTTACCTCAACAACAAAAAAATGTAGCTGTGTTCTCTTCACACCCCGTGTATACCATAGCCTGAGTTTTTTTTTTTTTTTTTTTTTTTACATATTACAGTACAATGTGAAGATGGTACTCTTAATACTTACAAATGCCTCTTACCACAGGTAGAGATGGTTGGAATTGTTCATGGCATGGACTCTAAATAAAATTTAGCTCTAATTAAAATTAGAATGCTGGGACCCCACTATCTAACTAAAACTATTTTAGGGTAGAGCCTGAGGGCATCTCTAGTTTAGAACATACATAACTGATCATAAAGTCCATTAAAGCAGCTAACATTTATTTATCTATGTAAGTAACTCCAGGGACGACCAAGTGTCTGCCCCATAAAAAAAAGTATTCAAATTAATTTAAAAAAAATTAGAACTGAATTAGCCCTGGCTGGTGTGGTTCAGTGGATTGAGTGCTGGCCTCCAAACCAAATGGTCGCTGGTTCAACTCCCAGTCAGGGCACATGCCTGGGTTGCAGGCCAGGTCCCCAGTAGAGGGTGGTGTGTGAGAAGCAACCACCCACTGATGTTTCTCTCCCTCCCTTTCTCTTTCCCTTCCCCCCTCTCTAAAAATAAATAAATAAAATCTTTAAAAAAAATTGAACTGCATTAACATTTTAAGGGTCAACTCAACATTTCTTCTAAGACTGAGTCATCCAATACAATAACTACTTGAAATGTGGTTAATATAAACTAAGATGTGTGGTAACTATAACATACACAATTGTGAAGACTTAACATTAAAAAATGCAAAAATACCCCAATAATGTTTATACTTATTACATGTAGAAATGATAGCTGTCTATACTGGATTAAAATTAATTTCACCTATTTCATTTTATAGAAATATGACTACTATAAAATTTTAAATCATGTATGTGGCTTGCATTATATTTCTATTGGACACTGCTACTCCCTAAGGGAATTCTTTAGAGATTTCTTTCACGTTCCACAGGACATTTCTGAAAAATAATGCCTTGTATACAAACCAGCAAAAAACTAAAACAATCAAGACACACAGTGACAAAGAAGTAATCTATGAAGTTTACTTTTCCCCTTGATTTGTAATAAAAAACTATGTCCTTTTTTATTTGAGGATATTATTTATATAAAATAATTTAAATTGGATGAGAGACGTTTTCATTTTAAATTCATGTTAATAGAAATAATCCAATACTACATATACAGGAAAAAGAAACTCCAGAGAGTTCAAGTAACTTGCCCAGTATTTACACTGGTGTCTAAAGTGGGAACAGAGTGGGGAGCAGACAGGTCTTCTGCCATTTATTCTATAACTGCTTCTACTTTACCCAACTATGGATAAAACATCATAGAATTGGGCTTCAAATGGCCTGAGGGTAAATAACAACTATAACCTAAGCTGTATATTAGACTCTTCTGGAGAGCTTAAAAAAAATACTGATGACTAGATCACGATATCCAGAGATTAATCAACTATATCTTTTTAAAAAGCTTACCAGGAGATTTTAATGAGCAGCCAGGACTGGGAACCACTGACCTATGTTATCCAGAAGCAAGCATAGGCCTATTATAAAACAATTCTTAAGCTACTATTCAATAAGCAGGCAACAAAGAAGAAAATCTGGTTTTCAAACTATGGCTGCTTTAAGTAGCAAACAGAAATACCTGAGGGTGATATGCAACTCACAGGCACTGGTGCAGCTAAACTCATTACTACTAGCATTTTTCTGAACTGTTAAATATTTTGAACATCACCCTATGAAATTTCATGTCAATGTAAGGCAGCACAGAGAAGATGGCACAATAGTGTTGGACAGAATTTAAAGTCTAAAACCAATGTAACTCATTTTACAAATGAAGAAAAAGACCCAGAGAAGGAATGTGACTTGCCAAAAGTGACAAGCTTAGTTAGTGGTAAAGTCCAAATTAGATACCAGGATGAGCCCAGTAATGTCTCCAGATCATCATGTATTTTATAAACTGTGCACTGAGACAAAGTTAGGCAACTGTAATCCATACTTTCTTTTTTTTAATGAAATAGAATGGAAAAAATGTGGTTCTCCCTTATATATTTCACAACTTGGTTCTGTTTTTCAATTGTAGGAGTTATATTAGTTCATAAAAGTTACCCAGTGTCCTGCTTCCTGGAACTTTCATGTATAGTTGAACTGTGTTCATGCCCAGTATGGTATGACCAACGTGGCTTAGAAGATTTCCTGCTGATACAACACGCACGAAAGCAGGAAGTTTAGTCAGCTCATGCAGCTGCAACTTCCACCTGCAAAAAAATAACAGATTAAGAGTGAAACTGCTACAAATATTTGTAGAAGTTAACCATTTCTTCAAAAACCTTGTGTTCCAATCAGAAAAACAACTGAATCTATAAATATTTTACTTTCCCACAGGAAACACCAAAAAGCTTAAATTTGTAAAATTTTCCACAGAAAACCTCCTAATAAAAAGCACAGAAATTATTAAACAATAAAAGAGTTGAGTTTAAATTTTTATAATTGTGTAATCCTATTTTAAAATATTACATTAATCATAAAATGTTACGATTATATAACTAGCAGAAAACACTTCAATTGCAAAACCCAGCAAAAATAATTTAGCTAAAATTTGTATATAAGCTAAGAAAAGTGACAAGGAATGAAGAAATTGTACAAAATTCTCAATTTCTCAAACACTATCTCTTTATATCAGTTCACAGACAACTACAAAGACTTACTTTTTGTCATCAGACAGGTCAATGTTGGTCCCAAACTTTATGGTTTTAAAAGGTCCTTTCCTCCTCCTCCCGGAACTTAAAAAAGAAAGACAATATTAAAAACATGCATTTTATACAGAAATATTAAGCAGACAATTAAAATAACTTACTTATCTGAAGATGTAGATTCACTATCCGAGTGTTCTTTATGGTGACTTCTTTTCTCATTTTCTTCCTATAGATTAAGCAAAAAACATCCCTGTTTAGTATTCATAACCAGCTAGCCTTCCCATCATATGTACAACATAAAAATCCACGTCTAGATTGAAGGTATTATCTATGCTTTGAAACTAAGTTTCAGTGTGCCTTTTCTGCATGAAAACTTCTTCAAAGACCACATTACATAAAAATCCAAGAAGTCAATGGTATCCAACCTCCTTTCATCAGCCATAATGTTATCCTGAGAGTTCTTTATTAACATTTTTCTATAAGGGGAACAAATGACAGATTCTCATTTCTGCTTCATTTTTCAAGGAGAGAAAATTTAAGGAAAGTGAAGAGGCCTAAGAGGTAGCAATCTTGACTATAAAATTTCTAAACTAGCAGAGGCACATGTATGGCATGTGAATGCAGCTATATACAGGGTCTGTCCAGAAAGTATCCAGCCATACACTATGAAAAAGACACATTTATTGAAGAAGATACAAGAAACAAGGTACATAGGACAATAACACCTCAGTCCCCTTCAAAGTAGGCACCTTGGGACCTCACACACTTCTCCCAGCATCATTAGTAAATGCAGCATGATGTTCCTTCTGCTCTGGTGGCAGAAGCCACAGAATGCATTTTGCCACGCCAAGATCCAGCATCAAAATCTCGGATACAGTAGTTTTTGGAATTCCCAGATCAGTTTCTAGTTTTTGCACTGTCAATCACCGATCTTTGTTGATTGCAGCCCATACATGTTCAACATTCTTAATTGTTCTGCCTGCGGCAGGCCTTCTAGAATGTGCATCACTTTCAACAGATTCTCGACCATTTTTTAAGCACTTGTACACTTTTATTTGCGTTGCACTCACTGCATCTTCCCAAAATCCTTCTGAGTCATCTGAACAGTTTCCAGGGAGGAATGTTCAAGCTTCATGCAAAGTTTAACGCAGATTTGTTACTCTACCCACTCTGTCATTTTGAATGTGACAGCCACACAGTACACATGGTTACTCTACAGAGTCTACCATCCTCACTGACTAGTACAGTGAGGTCGTCATTGTTCAAGCATGTGCATTCCAGTCTGCTCTCTTTGGTTGCCCTGATGTCACACAGACCATTCTCATATTAACAATGGCTGGACTTTTTCTGGACAGACCTCATACGTACAAGGGTGGAAGGTAAGAAGTTCTCTACTCTTGATTATGGACAAGTGTAAAAAGGTCTTCCTGGGCTATATCTTTTTTCCACAATGAAGTATGCATGAATGACAGAATATTTGAAACATTTGTAAGGAAATTAAGTACAGGATAAATATAGGTGCTTTTCAGTGCAAAATTACTATTATTTACAACGTTTGTGTCACAGATATGGTTATCTCTTAACGATGTCCTATGATTTTTGACTTAGCAATACTTAATGACATTTGGGCCTCCCTCACTTTACAGGTAGTTTTTCAACATTTGTCAGATTTTTTACATGTAATACGGTTCAGGCCTTCAAAGCACATTAAAAAAAAACAACAAACCCCACTCTTTCTTTGGTTATGGGTCCATTCTGCTCTTATTATCTTTGCTTTTCAACTCTTCCACCATATTTTCCTTTGATGATATCTGAATCCTGCTATTATTATCTGTTCTATTCTGACCACAATAATACTACCACATAGTTGAAGTATCTTGAAAGCTTGAACTACAGTGATTTATACGGACAACAAATTCACTGCAACTCCTGAAAGTTACAGGACAGTTTTTTTTTTTTTTTTTTTTTTAAAGATTTTATTTATTTATTTTTAGAGAGAGGGAGACAGAGAGGGAGAGAAACAGCAATGTATGGTTGCCTCTCACATGGCCCTCAGAGGGGACCTGGCCCGCAACCCAGGCATGTGCCCTGACCGGGAATCGAACTGGGACCGTCTGGTTCCCAGCCCGCGCTCAATCCACTGAGCTACACCAGCCAGGCTTTACAGGACAGTTTTTATTAGATAAATTTCTCAGTAGGATATAAGGAGTGGAAGTGAGAAAGGAACACAAGTGTATGATTTACAGGTACAAGTGTTGTCTTTATTGAAAACATGAACTAAGGGCAGAATTTTAAACAAACATAAGCAAATCTAATGAATTACAATAAAGACTTCCAGGCACATATTAAATTTCACCTGTAGCATAAGTACAGACAAGTATTTGAGTAATACATTTAATAAACTCATTTTGCAGGTGTTTTATGTTCACTTCATGGGAAACTTTACCAAGTTGTTATTATAGTTCTATAGGATTTTAGTAATGCTTCATTGCTGAAAGGCCTATGAGTCTTTTAACAATAATCCTCATTATTTTTCAAAGTTTTATTTTTTAATTTTCCAATAATTTATGCCTGTCCCTCAGTTTTCTCTTTCAGATTGAGATTAGTAAGAATAACACTGATGTTTCCTGGAGGAGCTACCAGAAGCTATTAACTTGATAAATGAGAAAAATGAGAAGGCACAAGACTAGGAACTGTACAAGAATAAATCAAACTTGAGACTTAGCTAATCCTCTAATATCAGTGGCTCTCAATTAGAGGCAATTTTGCCTTCCATAGGACATTTAGGATGTCTGGTGACATTTTTGATTGTCAGAGCTGGGGTTGGGGGTAAAAGGTGTACTAATAGCATCTAAGTGGGAGAGGCCAGGGATACTACTAAACATTCTACAATACAAGGGACAACACCCCATGACTAAGAATTATCCAACCCAAAATGTCAATAATGCCAGGATTAAGTAACCCTGTTCTAAACAAGAATATTCTAGAGCTGAGGAAGATGTCTCACTAAATAGGAATAACATTTACTTTATCAACCTATAGGTTGCCTTAGACATTACTAAGAGCAAATTGGATAGCACTTATATATATATATATATATATATATATATATATATATTTATTTATTTAAAAAAGACTTTATTTATTTACCTTTTTTAGAGAGGGGGGGAAGGGAAGGAGAAACAGAGGGAGAGAAATATCAATGTGTGGTTGCCTCTCAGGTGGCCCCCTCTGGAGACCTGGCCTGCAACCCAGGCATGTGCCCTGACTAGGGAATCGAACCAGCGACCCTTTGGTTCATAGCCTTTGCTCAATCCACTGAGCTACACCAACCAGAGCAGCACTTATATTTTATATAACTATAAAATAATAAGATGCTTACAAGAGTAACATACTCCTTTAAATTAAAATATAAAATAAAAATAAAATATCTCCAAAATAATATATTCTTCAGGAAGTAATTACTTACTCTCAATGATTCCTGGAAGGAGGAGGCCTGGTACTGTGCATATTTAGCAATTGTAGTATGAGATCGATTACTTTCACAATGCCAGATTTTCTTTGTTCCAGTGGGATCCCAGTTTTCATCTGCTGGCTGCAACAACTGTGTCCTCACTTCCACCATATGTTCATTGTTAGCTTCCACCAAAGTTTTGGTAGAGAAAAGTCCTAGGTCTTCATAAATAAATAAAGGTAGTCAATAAATAAAAATTATATTTGAAATAAAATTTTAAAAGTGCTTTATTTAAGGAGAAAAAAGAAAAAAAGAAAACATTTTATGGTGCTCCATTAAGATCTCCAATTAAGTCAACTGGAGCTTCTGCATACCCTGAGCTTCCAGTCAGGTTTATACAACCATATACAGAAACCTGGGACCTATTCATCATGCCACCAACAGAGGAGGCAGAATCAAGGGGTGGGAACTAACGTTTCACTTATTTAATTTCTACAGGTGCCAGGAACCACAGAGGAGGCAATAGTATTTATTAGTAGCATTAAATTCTACCTAAATTAAAAAAAAAGTTTTCATTAGTCAACGTAAATTACAACTATGTAATTTGACCAAAATGAAAGCTAAATTAAAAAACCACTCATAAACCACTCACTTTCCAGTAACCAGTATCATCATCATAACTTCACATTGTTTAAAGAAATAATGCACTGACACACACACACACACACACACACTTATAGCCAGGAAAATATTAAATTAAAAATGTGGAAAAAATGAAAAAATAAATAGAAGTAAGTTTCTGCCTGTGCTTCAAAAGTTAATAGGTAGCAAAGGAAATATACATATAAGTTTTCCTCTTTCTTATTAAAGCTTACCCAACTTAAGAGCTCCAGCAAGGCCACGTATTACTGTAACAGGATTGTTTGGATTTGTACAAAATTGATGTAACGGAGGAAAGAAAGCATCACGTTTATTTTCCAACTGTAAAATTAAAATATACAGTTAATCTCTGGAAAACAGACCTTTAAATATTATGCCAAATTCATATTTTTTATTTAATGCGATTTAATAATGCATCCCATGTGTCACTATTTGTATTTTACATTCTATAGTATTTTATCACTATGTCTTTTGATCCTAACTGTAATTAGATATAACCACATACATCTCTCTTGTCCATTTTATCTCGAACAAAAATACGTGGGAGAAATAAAATTTAAACTCTAAAATCAGATTGTTTTAAATATTGTATTACTTAACCTTAAGAAGAAAATCTTATATGCTGCAACATAAATGAAACTTGAGAACACTATGTTAAATGAAAATAGGCAAGCCATACACACAAAATCAATTGTGTATGTAATTTCACTTATATGAGGTAGCTAAAGTAGTCAAATTCATAGTAACAGAAAGTAAAGTAGTTGTTATTACCAGTGACTGGGGAGACTGTAGAAAACGGAATTGTTTTTTAATGGGTATAGAATTTCGGATTTGCAAGATGAAAACAATATGGAGAGTTGTTTTGCAACAATAAGAATATACTTAAACTATTAAACTGTACACTTAATAATGAAGATGGTAAGTTTCATGTATACGTTTTTTAATCACAAAAAGAAAAAGAAAAAATCAATTAAAACAATGTTACCAAAATGAAAGTAGGCCGAAGACCCATAACAGATAAATTTTAATTTTGTTATCTCCCTCGCCTTAGACCTCGGTTTAAAAGTTCTGTTAGAGTTCTATCCCAGTGCTTCCCTCACATACTAAAGGATAAATAAATCCTGGTTGGAGGAAGGATTAATATAGCATTTGGCCTCTAGAGGGTAAAAACAGAACTGAATCTCTAAAAACAAACTTTATAGTTTAAAATTTTTTCATTTGGAGTAGAAGTGGGAGGATGGAAAAAAGGAAGGAAGGAAATGGGGTAGGAGGGCCTATTTAGGAGAAACATTAAAAAAAAAAAAGTTGCTTTGAATGAACTCTTAAATTCCTATATCAGATGTCTAACTGTCCATAAAGTAAAATAGCCAGTTTTAAATACTCTACTCAGCTTTTAAATAACATATCTATTATGACATTTTATGTTTTTAAATAATTTCTTTGAAGGTAAACAATATCTTTTTTTTTTTTAAGAAGATGTATAAAACAGAATGAATGTTCAGGTCCACACAACTAGTAGAATGTAAATTTAAAACTCAGCTTATTAAAAAAAAAGGTTGTACTTTTAGGTAGATTTTGCCTAGTACGGTACTGCTCAAAATTAGGGGCAGTACAAAGTATTTCTCACTACTCTAATATAATCACAATAATTAATAGCTGAGAAGGCACGTTTTAAATGCTATTACAAAATCTTTTCAAAGTCATCTTTATCCCCCACCTCCCAAATTCAAGCTGCTAGCAATAATTTTAATATTTCCTAATGGGCATCACATTAATTTAAAGCAAGATCTTATGAAAGACAGGTAGATGCACACAGTAGTTTGATTTATTTCTAGTCAGTCAATTCAGACTCACATAAATACTAGGTGTAGGTGGATTCAACTTGTCCTTTGGCAAGGGAGGGTATGGTGAAGACGGTGGTCTTGGAGGCGGACATTTATCCAATAAAATGCTACTGTTAGATAAGCCATTTTTACCTAGATTCCTTGAAAAAAGAAGAAGGGAGAAGAAATCAGCTGTACATTTACTTAGGAAACAGAATAAAAATCCTGAATTAAATCCTAATTAAATTACAGGGCAGTTGCACAAATCCATGAGATTTGGATCTATCTGCAAAAGACTCAGAACAATTTTTAATTTCAGCAAATACTTAGCTTGATTCCTATATCTTCCACTTAAGAAAAGTAATAGAAAAGATATCACAACCCATAAATTATTAATGACATTCCTTATTTTGCTGGTAATTTTCCAATTTATTTTTTCATCTGAAGAACATAAACTCCCAATTTTCTACCATCTTCCACCATCAGATTTTTTCCCATTAAACATTAAAATAATAACTTCTTCAAAAAAGGTCTACATAATAGTAAAAATAGGATATGTCTCTCTTCTTATCAAACCAGCAACGATAACGAGGATATCTTAGAGATAATTCTCAACCTGAAAAGGGCTTTTCTTTTCTTTTCTCAAATCTGGAAAGAATTTTCTGTGTAATTGCTTGCTAATAAAATTTGGCAAGACTCCAATCTACTAAGTTTTACAATAATAGATAACAATTTTTAAAATAAGGTGTATAGTTGCTCTCTGTTCTCTGATACTCTATAATTATTAGTATTTGGGGTTTATTTTCCTTTAATGAACATATTATGTGTGTTAAATTATAAATTCTTAGTTTACTATAGCATTATTCCCAAACTGTAACTATGCAGCATGAGAAAAAAAAATGGTATTTCCAATTTCTTGAAAGTATCTACTCAACTCAGAAAATCAGCAAGACATAGTCTTGAGCTTTCAAATCATTTCAGGTTAACTAACCTATAACCCGCCTCACCCGACTCTAAGTTCAAAAATAACCAATGAGTTAAAATACCAAGTACTCTTAAATTAATATATTAAAGTTTCAGATAAGAATTTGAACATTGTAATTATGGCAGGAAGTGAAAAACTTAGCAATTTTACTTACTGAAGAGAAAACTGCTATTTTTCATCCTAAATTATACAGTAATACAGGTTAAAACAAAATTTTTCCTCCTTTTGCTATGATTTTGCCAAACTGAGAAGAACCTTAAAAAATCAAGCTGTTCTGGTCAGTGCTAAAGAAAACTAAGGCTTGAAATCCCACTACTACAACCTTTTAAAATGTCACACTAAATAGCATCACAGGTGTCACTTTCTTAATTTTCTCAACTACAATTCCAAGTAAAAAAAAAAGAGTTCATGACAGGTATCAAAGAATGAACTAAGTTTAAAATGACTGAATATTAGAAAAGTGTGAATTAATTATTAAAGTGAAAGTTTCAAATCAAGTAATGATTAAGGTCCGAAGTTAAATAAATGAATCTGCTATTGAAAACCAGTTTTCCACAAAGCATGAATGTCCTGTACATTTAAAAAGACATGATACATTTAAGCTTTTAAATCTAGGTATAAAATTGGTACTAACTTATAAACTCCATAAAAGTAAAAATAATTGGCTAAAACTAGTAAAAAAAAAACCAATTTAAGTATTATCATCAGATCAACGCAAAATAAAAGTCACAATATCTACATAAATCATTACTTTTCATGCTGAATTGTGCACCTTCCACTATTTAACTTTAGAGTTTAAACAAAATGTGACCCCCAAATACCTAAAATTTGTTTTACAGAGCAAGAGATGGATGTACTGTATAGTAAATGACTAACATTTTAAGGGATTGAAAGATGTGAACCAAGTATTAAAACCGTTACCATAAAAGAGCATCTCATACTAACTAAATGTGGCATCAAAACTTAAGTTTCTTAAAAAACAACAACAACAACGTAAGCTTCTACAACATTCTGTACATTGGAAGATGAGACAAGAAAACAGTGTTTGCTAGATTAGCAGAATTCTGCCTCCATCATTTCCACAGTTCTGTAACAATTAAAAGAAAAAAGGTAAATGGGAAAGTAAAACAATGAAAACTGCAGAGGCCTTTATTTTAAAATAGAAAAAAAGGTGAGGAGGCATGACTAAGGAAGCTGCTGATTCAAAAATTGAATGTTACAATTACATTTTTAAAGCATAAAAGCAGGAAAGGTATTGTAACTGCCTTTTGATGTCTCACACTGACCATATCAACACTAAATGAACCAAACAAGAGCCAGATTTAAAATAACCAATGCTTTAAAAACTAAGTACGTGAAAATGAGAGGGCAGTCAAAATAAACAGTGCAATCGAATTATATCTAGCAGTTTCTTACTGTATTCTAAACACCGACTCCCTGACTACTGAAGTCAAGTCTGAAACAAATAGGAATTTCCATGAAAGAACTGGTGTAGCTGTCTATATATTTACTATAACATTTTTCTATTTAAAATACACTTATAACCTTAATGCAAAGGACAGCTATGGATAATGAATAGATTTTATCTTCTGAACAAGTAAGTGTCCAACACTATTTATAACATTTCAAGTCAAATAATGAAACTTTACTATAATAATCCACATTGGAAAAAGGCATTGAAGTTGATTATCCCATTTTAAACCCTTTTCTCCCATTCTGAAACTCTCCCTGAGCAAAGTAGAACAGGAGGAAATTACTTACAGATCAATTATTTAAAATATTGGCTTAAACTTACAACTTTCAAATTTACACACATCACTTGGTAGAAAAATAAAAAAAAGTGCTAAACTAATCTTCTCTTTAATTATCTTTGGTTATGAAGCTCCTAGACCAGAGACATTTGAGTATCCTGCACGGATATCACTTTCACCTTCTGAGTTTTGGACTCTCCTGCCTAGTGCAGGACACCATCAACAGAATAGAAATGGCAAATAACATGAAACCCACCATTTGCAGTCTTGACTTTTTCTCTAAGCCTCAGAAGACTTTTATTTCCAATTTACCAGACCATTTTTGGTCTCTTCATTAATAAAGTGAGGCCTAGATT
>PVJI01013684.1:0-46922 GCA_004026765.1 Micronycteris hirsuta
ACAGTGGTTCCTGAAAACCCTTCTCCCCATTGTCCCCTCCCCCCTCTCCCCTGTCTATTATTAGACTGTTCTTAATTTCAATGTCTCTGGTTATGTTTTGCTTGCTTTCTGCTTTTGTTGGTTATGATCCAGTTAAAGGTGAGATCATATGGTATTTGTCCCTCACTGCCTGACTTACTTCACTTAGCATAATGCTCTCTAGTTCCATCCATGCTATTAGAAAAGTATAAGAATTAAGAGAAAAAAGAAACTTGGTAAAAAAAATGTAAGTTTATATAAATACACCTCTAAGTATACACATATATTTGTATGTGTGTGTGCATCTTGAAATTTAGCTAGTACTAAAGATTCTGACTTAAAATATACCACTTTTGAAAAGCTCACCATAAGTAAATATTAAATTTGTCATGAGAGGGAACCATAGAAACAATGATTGTCAGAGAAACCTATAATTTTCTCCTTATAATGGTAAGAATTTATTGCTTTTAATTACATGTAAGCAGAATTATTTAGGAAAAAAATAACTGGTCATTTTCATTGAAACCTTTGAAATAATTTTGGAATATTAGTGCTAGTTTTAGTTTTCAAGTCAACAGTTACTTTATTTCACATTAATATTATAGATGCCGGGTGATGTGGGCACCTCCCTCTCCTAGCTCAGTCTCATGGAAAAAATGTTCAGAAAAGGCTTGTTCAATTTGTGGATTGTTGAGACAGCACTGAGATTATTGTAACACAAGAAAAACACTTTTTTGAAACAACAAGATAAGCGTTTATTCTTTCTTTGACTAATAAACATATGGGAATTACTTCCCCCCCAGCACTATCCAAGTTTCTCCAGCCACTTTCCAACATATTAAATTAAAATGTTGGAAATGCTATTTATTCACACATGACTATTTGTTTTATAGTTCATCCAGGAGAAATTCACATCCAATATAGATATTTATTATTTAAAATAATTGTTGAAAAGTGGGTGTATTTTTCCTATTATAGAAATAAAGCATTAAGCCGTAGACAATCCAAAGACTTACAACTATTAAGTGTCAGGACAAAAATAACAACAACTACAAGAACAATAACACTGCTTAAGTTGAACTGAGTACGTGGGTGCGCCAGCTCATTTCGCCTTTATAGCAACCATAGGATGTCCTATCATCCCATTTAGAGATGGTAAACTGAGGCACAGAAAGGAAGTTCCTGGCCCAAAGTCAAACCTCATTGGCACCCATGCAGGTCTGGCTCCAGAGCCTGTGTGTGATCCCTCCACCCCCCACCCCCACACACACACTTACACCCTGAGCCTTGCGAGAAGAGAGCTGGGTTTCATTGGAAAGGATATTGGATTCTTCAACATCATTATCCTTCATCACACGGCAACAAAAAATAGAAGCACCAGCGTGCTGGCCTGTTTTTAAATCCCAGAAGGCAGATGGTTATTTTTAATACAATGACCCAATTGCATGTGGTGTTCCAAGGTCAGCGTAAAGCTCCAGAGAGATCCCAAAGTACCAGCTAAGCTGAGGTTGGTCAGAGGGAGAACAAAATAATCTTAAAGCAGCATTTCTTGATTTTAGGTTTAATTGCTCACGCAGAGCCATCCGACCCTCCTAGATTAAACTGGAAGAGTTTGGCCAAGGGTGGAGGAGGATCAGGGTATTGAAGAAAGGGGAAAATGATCAGGTTGTTATAAAAACGGAGCACTGGACTTTTCGAAAGGATGCTGGCATCTACAGTTAGCATGCCACAGCAGCAGAAGTAGAGATCTCAGAGCAGTATTCCTCGTTATTTCTAGAGTGTTAAAATGGGATAATAACGGGTAATTAGGATTATGTCGGTGAGGCCATGGCATACATGGCTGCCCTGTACTGTAGTGAGAATTGGGGCTGCAGAACAAGGGGCATAAGTGTGATAGGAAACTGTGGGCAACCTTCCCAAGCTCTGTTCATCACAACTAGAGAAGGGAGCTTGCAGGCAGCTCCAACGACTCAGGACAGAGACGAAATGTCTCGCATACAAAAGATGTAAACTGCGAGAACAATGTCCAACATATATTTTGTGTTATCTTATAAAATATATTCTATATATGTTGTTGTATTAAGTACTCATAATGACTTTATTAAATAAATTTTTTGGAAAACTGAAACAGAAATTTGTTAAGAGATGTCTGGTTGTGGACACACGTTCATTATAAAATATATCGCTGAAGGTTTTGTTAGATTCTAAAATTAGATTTACCACAGAAGTGCACCAATTTATAACTAAGAGTATAATGTGGGGATTTTGCCAGTTATTATGTTATGCAAATCACATTATAGAATTGAACTGACTCATGTAATTGTGATATTATCGGAAAATGCACAGGGCTCACTACTTGAGATCATAGAAATGCATCTCCACACATGAGAAGCCACTGCCATGGGTCTCTGGGATGTGGGAACCCAGTTGTATTTGCATTTGTTTGCTTTGTCATCTTGTTACGGCTTCTTCTTCAACAGGCAGGGCCGATTAACGTAACGATGAACTAAAGAGACAAGTCACATTTATCTACACTTCCCATTTAACAACAGCACGGACCACAGTCCCTGCATCTGGAAGCAGCAGCAATGGGTGCCATTCTGCAGTGAGGATTAGGAAAGAACCCTGGAGGCAGCATTGAGACGTGGTTTGGAGAGGAAGTCAGCAAACACCCTTTGTAAATGCCAACAAAGGTTTGACCTTGTGGGGCACACCTCCTCCATCGGAACAAGTCAGCTCTGCCGTGGACAGCACAAACACAAATGGAAATGGTTCAGCCCCTACGAGACGGTATTTACATAAACAGTTAGCAGGCTGGACACAATATCCAAACCAGGGTTGAGAGCACAGGTGGCAAACACAAGGCCCGCGGGCCGAACCCTGCCCTCCACCTTGTTTTATCCGGCCGGACACCTTGTTTCTACCCGGCGGCAGTGCCGAGTTCTCACTTAACTGTTAAGGAATAGTTAGATGTATACAGGCCTAAAGTTACATTCGGCCCTTTGAAGGCACCCACAAGGCTGATGTGGCTCCTGGTGAAAATGAGTTTGACACCCCTGGTTAAGAGCATGAAGACAAACTTGATGTGACTGAGGCTGGAATTACCCAAAAGTCAATGTGGGAGGGACCTTCAGGGACAAATCCCATTCTGGGATTGCTAGAAACCAGGCTGCATGCCAGCAACACCACCGACTGATGAAGAGAGGAATGCCCTTAACATATGTAAACCAGCCACGCGGGGGGCCGTTCCAATGACATGGGTAATGGGTTAAAATGTGAGATTGGTAGGTAACTACACTCAGGTAGTAAAGGCCAGTTCCCCAGTGAGAAAGCTAGAGGAATCCCTGCTCCATCACCTCCTCTCACAACGGTTAATGCTCTGTATACACCAGGGGGGACCCCAAAAACCCAGAATCTAGTTATAAAAAATTGTGTATTTATTCTTACATATTTAAACTTCAGTCACCTTCAAAGTCCTCTCCACTTGATGCAATACACTTATCGAGATGTTTCTCCACGGCTCAGAACAGTTTTTTAACTTACTGATTTCGATGCCTTTTAGTGCTTCTGCCCTTTTTGTTGTTCTTGTGGATTCACCTCCTCTACATCGGCAAAACATTTCCCTCTGAGTACTTTTTCATCCGGGGAAACAAAAACAAGTTTCTAGGGGCAAGATTGGGTGAATAGGGAGGGTGGGGCACGGGATCCTGTCACTTTTTGTCAAAAACTGCTGAACACTCAGCGCAGTGTGGGCAGATGTGCTCGTAAATCACCCACCGTGAAACGGGCAAATGTGTTGCAAGGATCTTCAGAAAAACTCACTGAAGCCAAACGCAGCCTCTCACAACAACGCCAGCTGGTGCACTGATACAGATGGGCTCCTGGAACACTCTCTTAGCAGGGGAATCTGTACAATAAAGGGCCTTCCCTCCAGAAGATAATTCCTGTTTTGAGGGGGTCCTCCCTAGTATAGCAGTAGACATATTTTATAAAATTCCATTTACCATTGGCTTGTGGAGTTGACTACTGGCAATTTTATTTATTCAGCCAAAACTTGTCTTCATTTGACTAACACCTAATTAATCAACATACTCCACAACCCTCCAGATGTTTAAAGGACCGCCAACACTTGTTCTCAGTGTCTTTCTCTTACTTGGAGCACTAGTCCCCCCTCCCTTTCTTGGGGATGAACACAATTAAATGGGGACCATGCATACCCACCAAGCACACACAGCCCAGCACGACAGTGAACTGCTGTTGGCCGGGGTCCATGTCTATCGTGTTGATTAGTTAGATACAAACGTGCTATCCATCACTACATTCTCTGTACAAACAGCTAATAGCCCTTCTTTCTGCGATGTACCTCAGCCTTTTTCTCAGCAAGTGCAGTACCTTGTCAGAGCTAAGGAATACACAGGCAAGAGTAACGTGCAATGGAGGAGCAGCCTGGGTTTAGAAATATGTGTGAGAACAGAGATGCAAAGAGAAAGGACAAGTCAGAGGCTGTCATGGGGAGTGATACTTTTATTTAAAATAAATAGTTCCAGGTGAGATGCCATGCACAAGGCAGATGCCCACGTCACATTTTTAATGATCGATTAATAATACAACATTCAATAACATCAGTATGTATTGACACTGCCACCGTTCACAAGACACCGCTCACAAGAACTCATGCCCGCATTTCAGAACATGGCCAACGAACGGAGTGTTGGCTAAAGTTACGCAGCGGGAGGAAGAAATATATTTGATTATTCACATGGCTTGTAGTAATGCTAAAAGACAGAATCATGTCCTCACAGGTTTCTCCGGGCCTCTGCATTCGCTCCTCCAGGGGCAGCAGATGGCTTTCCCACAGGACCCAACCCCTCCTCAACCCACTAGCACGCCGCTTACTTTTCCAGGCCTGACGCTGTCTGACTTCCTCCTCAAGGCGTGTTTCCTGTGTTCCATCAGAATTAACTGTGCCTTCCTCAGCTCTCTGATGGCAAAGTTTGCATTTAGCAAATTCATTTTCTCACAGTATACTTAGTTATTTATACGTTTCTGTCCCACATAGAGGTTGAGGTTCTCAACGGTGGTGACTCTTTGTCATCTCTGCACTCTCGCTGGGCCTGATTCAGGACCTTGCACGGAGAAGGCACTCGAATTATGTTTGTGACACCCAACGAATGGCATGCCGGGGATATGATGTCAGCATTCTGACCGACCACGGTTGATTGCAAACATTTTGGCCTTGAAAAATGGCATGCAGGATGTATTGTTCAAAATCAAGACTAATTAAAATTAATTTTCTTCTGAGAGTCATTTTAGAATTTCATGAGCCCATGTGGTAATTAGGGACACTCAGGGGTGTCGCCAAACTTGGAGTCAGAGTCACTGTTCCATCAAACATAAGCCACTGAAGTTACTCCCGTGTGGCTATTAATATCACCGACTGCAAAATGTATCAGGTTTATTAAGTGAAAGTCTCATAAAGGTTTGCAAATAAAGTAGTGCTTATGCAATATGGATGGTGTGTGGTTCCGTCCCCTTAAGAGGAAGAGAATTAATAAACAGAATAAAGCAACCGTGTGTTTATTCTCAGGAGTGTCCTTCAAGGATAGCAATGGAAAGTGTGGAGCACTTAATTCATGCATTTAAGAGAAATACGGCATGAAGCGTATGCAAAGAAGGGAGTCAGTTTCAATCTTTTTGGACTTGTAAGGCAATAAAAATGATGGCTCTGAGTTCACACATAAATTATACTGCAATCAATATTTTAATTTTAGTTCTACTGAAAAATAATTTTTCTTCTTATTATTCTTTATTTCCAATATAGTCCGAGGGGCTAGGCTCAAGCCAACTGGGATACAAAAAAGTGAATACCCGCAAAGGTCGGAAGTCCGCTTCCTGAATAGGGGGCCCTAGAGGTAGGCCCTGGTATGCAGAGGCTTGCGTTACCCAGGGCTGTAGTTATTATGGTATGGAGTGGGGGAAGGTGACGCTTCATTAAAGGGAACAGGTGAAAAACTGGGGATTTAATTGAATGAGATGACACATAGACAGAGTGAGAAAGCTTTTCTATAAACCAGTGCTCTCTGGAGGCCAGGAGTTTAATTCTGACTGTCGTGTCAGGTGGAGGAAAAGTGTGGCCCTAGTTAATTCCACTTCTCTCGGGAGGGAAGCAGATCTGGGCAGAGATGGATGTACAGTCTCGTAAGAGGAAGCCTGTGGCTTTCTGAGATGCCTACGTATCGGAAACAGGCTGCCCTGGCACCAGCTGCCAAGATGAACTTTCTGGACAAAGGCTGAAATAGCCTGAAGAATGTACCAAAATAATGAGAATCACTGCTTTATTATATAAGTGTTTAAATGTTCGCTCCTTCAGTCATGTCATGATATGGTCCGTCGATTGGCAGCGTAGGTGGTCCTGTAGCTGTCACCCCTGGGAGGTTGAAAAAGAAAGATTTTATTCCCTCGTCTAAGAGCTGCTTTTAAGAGTAGATACAGTATATAGAAAAGAATACAGGAAAAATTCAGCTTAGTCCATATTGTTAGGTTAATCACAAAACTTGGTATCAGAGGTTTCCGTATCACCTGAGATATAACTAAAAGAGGAGAATGCAGCAAAAGCCAAATCTAGAAATTAGAATAATTTAAGCTAATAAAAGACCCAATAGTACTTTAATATCTATTAAATTATTCATCACCACTCTTGTCTTCTAAAAAGAAAAACAAAGCACAAAACAATTGTTTCTATTGTTAAAAGACTTCTCTTATTTGTCCAAACATTTTCCATTTTGATAGCAGATATCCTGATGTTGAAAATGCCCAATGCACTATTTAAAACTATTTCAATGGCATTCGAGTCCCAATATGCTGAGAATGACTAAGTATTTTAAAGCAATTAATTTGTAAAAATGAAAAAAATTGGAAGCATCAAGAAAATTAAAACAGTGCTAATTAATTTCCATTGTTTGGAGAGAAGAAAGTGGGAATCTTATTTCAAAGGTATTTATTAAGATATTTTTTAAAGTGTTTCTGAATATCTATCATTACTTTACTCACATTGTGAGGTCTGGGAATGAATATCACACTATCGCATGTCCCTGAAAAACTCTTGTTGATTTTGTTTCGCAATCAGTCTGTTTGCTTGCGATCCTGGTCAAACCTCAAGGTACCCATGGTGAGAATCAGAACTGTAACGACATAGATGTGGCAATATCCTTTTCAAATAACATGTAATGTGGCCAGCGTTGGCGGACTATTAGGAGCAGAGAGACCGTCGGATCCCATCCCCCGGCTTACTTGTCCTAGAATCGTCAGGATTGTCTCCAGTCTGCATGTTCCTTTCCATGACCACATTTTTTAAAGACAACAAATACATATATTTTTAATTGAGGCATAACTTACATAATGAAATTCACACACTAGCCTAAGTGTACCGTTAGGTGTGGTTTCATGCGGTATAGAGCTATATAATTGCTCCCCAATCAAGATATACAATATTTTCCCTTCAAAATAACCTTGAACCTTTCTAGGTAATCTCTGCCCTCCATAGGCATTCGTTCTCAGTTCTAGCACTGTAGATTAAATTGACCTGTTCTTGAGCTGTTCACAGATGGAATGATGTGGTGTGTTCTGTTTTGTGTCTTGCTTTTTACCTATCATTGTTTCAAGATTCCTCCAGGTTTTGCATGAATCAATAGTTCTCTACTTCTCCTTCCTCTTCCTCTTCCCCTCCTTCCTCCCCATCCTCCTTCTCATGCTGCTGAGAAGTATTGCATTGTATGAATACATGACCATTTGTTTACCCTCTCTCCTGATGGTGGACAGTTTGGATTGTTTCTGGTTTTTCCTTACTCCAAATGCAAAAGTTATGAGCATCCCTTTACAAGTCTTGTTGTGATTTCATGTCTTTCTATTCCTAGGAAAGGAGTGTCTCGTTAGATGTATGCTTAACTTTATAAGAAACTGGCAAAGGATTTTCCAAAGTGGTTGGGCCATTTTATTTATTTATTTTTTAATAATTACTTTATTGTTGTTCAATTACAGTTATTTGCATCCTCTCCCCTCCCCTCCTCTCTTCCTCTCCAGCCTCACCTCCCCCCCTAGCCTCCCTCCTCCCCCTTAGTTCTGTCCATGTGTCCTCTACAGTGATTCCTGAGAACCCTTCTCCCCCCCATTGTCCCCTCCCCCTCCCCCCTGGCTATTGTTAGACTGTTCTTAATTTCAATGTCTCTGGTTATGTTTTGCTTGCTTTCTGCTTTCATTGATTATGATCCAGTTAAAGGTGGCCATTTTAAATTCTCACCAGTAAGGCAGTAGAGTCCAAGGGATGCACATCTCCATTAGAAGAGAGTTGTTTTCTGAGGAGAGAAGAATTCTGTGAGAGTAAAAGACAGTTAATGAGTTCCTTTTTCTGGGAAGTTGCCAAACTCCTGATTCTTATGATTTAAAGTGATGAAATCTGACATTCATTTTTACAATAGAAAATGTATTATCCAATTAGAAGATGGATGAGAATCTCATACAAACTTGGGTGCTCTTAATCTTTATGATCAAAGTGAAGAAAATATTTCTCTCCAGAGCTAAGAAAATATTTCTCTCTGGTGCTTTCTCCCTCAGGGAGGCTAGATAAACAGCCATTCTTTTTTGTATATTGATCTAATTTTAGGAAGACATTTAGAGAGAGAGAGAGAGGTAAACAAAAAGAATAGAAATAATAAAAAATACTTTTAATAATAAACATAAGTTGGTGTGAGTTCACTCCTAAAGCCTACGTATTCTCCTAGCTTGACTTTATGAAACTTTATAATACTCTATTGCAATACAAATATCAGAAAGCCTGCTAATAACTCTTTCACTCCTCCCAAAGCTTCCTTTCAATTTGGTCCCATTACTTATACACAAAAGAGTTCTAATTAAGTATTTATTTCATTCTGTGCATTTAAAACTAGCAAAATGCTGAGAACTGTCTGTCACCACTCTCTCAACTTCTATCAGATATTAAAAAACACCCAACACATCAATGAGACGACTTCTTGAATTGCTAAAATAGAAGAAAAAACTTACTGATTTATGTTTTCAGTCATGTATTAGAGCAATCAAAAAAACACTTAATTTTGATTCAGTTTATTCTTTTCACTTCTGGCCTTTTTAAAAACCTTGCATTCTCAATAATTTTCACTTTCTGCTTACATGCACAAAAATACGCTTCCATTTTTTTCTGAAAAAGGCGAAGTTAATCACGTTAATTTACTTTACTAATAAGCCAATTTAAAATTAATTGACACTTTTATTTTTTATTAGGTTCTAATTGGAAAAATATACATAACCCGTGCCTCCTTCTCCTTGATTAAAACATGAATAATGAAAGTAACTATCTACTCCAATTCTGACACGTTGCATTCCCAGAGGTTTCACACGCTGTGGATATGAAATGCAACATTTCTGTTCCTTAGCTGGGCTTTCAGCTGTATTCATGAATGTACAGGACATCGTTGGGTCACTTTGCTCTCATGCATGTACAGTTCTACAGCATGCTTCAGGGCATGGACGCTGGAGTCAGCGGACTGGGCTCTGAATTTCAGTTCTGCCGCCTGACAGCTGCGTTACCTTGTTACACGTGTAACAGACAAGTTACACTTACTTTCTATACCTTGGTTTCCTTGGCTGTGTAACGTAGATAAAAAATGGCGGAATCATTGAGATTTCTGAGAATTAAATTAGTATGTGTGCTATATATTTAATATTCAGCATTTGGTTTAGATAGCATTTAAAATCATTTGTTATTATACTCAGTTACTTTAATTTAAACCTTTTTTAGATTTTTTTCATCTTAGACTCCCCCATTATCCTTAATGCATGTTATATCATAGTTATGGTATAGCATAAATTATTTAGCCATTCCTCTATTAATGAATTGGTAAAATACTTCCAGTATTGGCCCTAGCTGGTGTGGCCCAGTGCGCTGAGTGCTGGCTTGCAGACCGAAGGATCACTGGTTCGATTCCCAGTCAGGGCACATGCCTGGATTGCGCCCTGGTCCCCAGTAGGGGGCGTGTGAGAGGCAACCACACTGATGTTTTTCTCCCTTTCTTTCTCCCTCCCTTCCCTTCTGTCTAGAAATAAAATAAGTAAAATCTTTTAAAAATACTTCTAGTATTGTACTATTATAAAAAATGCATATTTACATTACTTGTCACACTGTGCAATATTTTTTTGTAGTGTAGATACAAAAGGAGTAAAGATGCTGCACATTAAGGAATGCATGATCCAAATTTCAGCAGATTGCGCAAAGTTGTCCTTGTAACAATAACATAGGGAAGTATTTCTGTTTTCTACAATCGCCCACACTTGATAGAAACTTTAGCTTTTGGAAATCATGAATTTCACTCTGTATTTTTAATTAATAATGGATTTTATTTTATAGTTTTCACTTTTTTTACTTATTTATATGGTTTGTGTCCCTGTTTTTGCCAATTCAACAACAGGTTGTTTATTTAAGTTTTGTTATTATGTAGGTTTTATTTATATATTTGGATAATAATCCCATATCTTCTCTGTGTTGCACATACTTGCTCCGCAGTCTATGCTTTCACTTGTAAACTGGTGGCGTTTTAAACAAGGAAGTTACAATGCTGATACAGATGCACTTATTAATTATGACATGTAAGTGTATGTGTATGTGCTTGTGTTTGCTTACATGTATATGCATACACATACATAAACATATTTTAAATTTCTGAGTTATTGGTAAAGAAGGATAAAATCACCTGTTGCTAAATTCACTATCTTAAAATATAAGACATGACAGTTTTGGTACTTAGTATGGAGGCCGTTGTGATCTTAATATATGAGAAAGCAAAACCTGTTTTAGTGTGTAGGACTTCTACATAAACAGATTCCTCCCCCCAAAAATGTAATAGTGAATTGGTTTTGGAATTTGCTTACATTTAATTCTTCTTTATATTTTATGTTTTATTCTCTACATGTTCAAATATAAGTGACAAACATGCCACATGTAGAGTGGCGTTGCTGGGAGTCGTGCCTAAACCCGGGGCCTGCCTGAGTGGCACATGCATTTAGACTGTCACTTTCCTTCATTTCTATGAAATTAGGTCATATTCCATCCAAAGAAGAACTTTTCACTAAGGATGTGTCTCGACATTTACAAAATTATGAGAAATGTTTTGTACATTAAATCACATAAAAAGCCCTCTCAGTTATTTCTTAGTAGTGGACAATCCCAAGAACTAGTGGCTACAAAGAATAATTATTCACTCTTGTTTATGTACTTGAGAGTCAGCTAGAGGTCAAAGGTTTCAAATATCCCATCGGCCAAAGGGCATCACATGGCCGGGTCTCCTGGAAGGACACCCCCTCCACAGGACCACATGGAGCAGGGTAGATATTGTTCAATGATATCCGCCTATTGCAGAGAGACAAAGTAGACATTTCTGGTCCTTTGGGTTGAAATATGACAATGAAGTTGTTAGTCAAAGCTGCATTTGTTAAGAATAAATATGTTATAATTATTAAAAATATAAATAAGAATAAATGAAGAAAATTTAACCACAAAAAATTATTGGTCATTCTTTTTCTTTCTTTCACTTACATTATATATATATATGTATGTTTAATCAGTATATTTTAATAATTTATCTAATAAATGAAATGAGAGTTGAGTCTATTTCATGACGTACATTACTCACATAATATTTATGTAACATGATTTACTTTGTCATTTGTGACAAAGAAATAATGTTCACTTATCATACCTATTTTTAAATACTCATTGAAATAACTCAGCTGAAAAATAAGTAAGTATGACTGTGTGCATGTCCCAAATTACAACCTAACATTCTGTAATACAGTATGGGGACAAATGAGCAATTGCCTATGGGCTGCTGTGAGATCTCAGATAATCTTCATTTTAAGCAGTGATTATCTTTTGTGTAAATAAGCCCAGAATGAAATACATATCCGAGCAAACGATTTTTGTCCACTTTGAAAAGTAACAGAAAGACAGTGTTAACATTGGCCTTGGGAAGTAAAAAATAGTCCATATAAAGGACAATTGTTGTAACTTTTACCTTGGTTATGCTGGTCTTTCCTTGCCTTCCCCTGACCTGCTAACTAACGCACTAGTTCAAATAGTTGTTTTTGGTTTTGTTTTCATAATTATAGGACTATGACCCACGTAATAGAAGACATAAAAAGTACAAAACGGTAACTGTTCCCTATTTTTCCTTAAAAGAGTTGGTAGCTATTTTTTGTATAAAATATGTTTGTAATAAATTTATTAAGTCATCAAAATGAAGATTGCAGACTGCGTGAAAAGCAGGGTATGCAAAGCACGCATGTACTTTTTAATAGCACTAAGCTAGTTACAGCATTTTTCTGGCTCATTGTACCATATTTGTAAAATGAAGCATTTGAGATAAAATTTCCCTTGGATATTTTTTGGAAGACAACTGAAATATCGACTTCATAATTGCAATTAATTAATTTTGGAAGAATCAACCTTTTTGCAGGCACTGCGTTAGCAATGAAAGAGTCGTTTCTTCATTTATTCATTCAATTAGTGTTACTCTTCTTTGTTCACCCATGCATATATTTAAAAGATATATCAATTATGTCATTGGCGAGATTCTTTTAACATATACTGGACTTAGTAGTCAACAAAGCAGGCAGGGTACTTAACTTTGAAAACCTTAGTCCAGAAGGAGGGAACAGCATTAAGTTAATAATTTCACTGGTTAACTCTTTGAGACAACAATAAGTAACAAGTTCAGAGGTTGTCACCTTGCAGTAGGAGGTACCTAAGTTATTCTGGGGGACAGACACGTGTTATTTCCTCTGCTGGGAACAAGTTCCTTGAACACGGCACACACAACTTAAAGGTGAGAGTTCCCTGTAGCTCCTCCTGTTTAACGTCCAATGCCTGACTGTGGATGAATCCCATTGTTTAAATCTCCTTCAGAGACACAGTCTTGTGTCTATAATTTCCAAAACCAAAAGTTGTGTGTGTGTTTTTTTTTAAAACTCATTATATGACAAAACCAGAGATACTGAATTCATTAGGTGGCAAAACCAAAAGGACAAATGCAGTTATTTCCAATTAAAATAATATTTACTTGATTTCCTACTTGATGACAAGAAGCATCTGCAGATCCCTCTGGGGGTGTTACTTGATTTATGCACCGCTCTGGAAAATTCTTAATTCTGAAACTCTTCTGGCTGCAGGGATTTGCGATAAGGGGCTGTGGACTTGTATCATTATGGTGGTCACAGAAGAAAACCTCCATCTTCTAGGCCCTAAAATGTGCCATTTTGGTATTCTAAAAAATGATTGGAATATCACCCATGTCACAGTAGACATAAAAAGTACAAAACTGTAACTGTTCCCTATTTTTCCTTAAAAGAGTTGTTAGAGAAAAATTTACCAGATGATCAGACAGATTTCCCATAGTCCCTCCCCCACACTGCACTCTCTATACACATTACTTATTTTAATTATGCAACTGGCACTGATACATTATTAACAAAACCCATGGTTCATTTATATTTCTTTAGCTTTTGCCTAATGTTTTCCTGTCCCAGTGTCACGCCCAGCACACCACATGACCTTAGCTGTGGTTTCTCCTTGGGCTCCTTTCAATTGTCATTTTCAGAGGCTTTCCTCGGTTTTCATGCCCTTGGGGTTGTGTGGAGGATGAGCTAGGAGGACTGTATGATGCCCCTCCACCGGAATTGTCTGATGTTTTCTTGTGATTATCCTGAGACTACAGATTTGGAGAAAGCATGTGGACGCATAGTGCTGTGTCAGGACATCCTATCAGGCGCACGCCAACAGTGTGATTTGTGACTGTCGATGTGGACCTTGTACACCTCGTTGGGGCAGTGTTGTCAGCTTTCTCTACTGCAGAGTGATGTCCCCCCCTCCTTTCTCTACTGTGCTCTTTGGAAGGAAGTCACATAGACAGCCAACATTCAGGAGGGGTGTTCTGCTCCCCTTCCTTTAGGGAAGAATGTTTACAACATTTGTAGATATTAGCACCAAGCTCTGGGTGCTAAGTATACTCATTGCCACTGGGGTGTCATTTATTTTAGGTCCTCTCAGCACAGAAATGTATGGAGTATAATAATCCACATAGATATAAATATATACACACATATTTATGTATATATTTCTATATTAACCATTGGTCTACATAAAGTTAAACATGAGTTCTTCAACAGGTATTTTTGGGCTGCCATAACAAAATGTCACAGACTTAGTGACTTCAACAACAGAAATCAATTTTTTTCTCACAGTTCTGGAGTCTAAAATATCAGCTCTCAGCACTGGTAGATGACAGAGAGGCAACCTATCCTCCCTCTATATTACAGACTTCAAGACTATGATTCTGCAGAGCCTCTGGCCATGGTCAGTCTTTGATATGAACCTATGCACCCCAATGTTCATAGCAGCACAATTTACAATAGCCAAGTGCTGGAAGCAGCCTAGGCACCCATCAGTAAATGAGTGGATCAATAAACTATGGTACATTTACACAATGGAATACTATGCAGCAGAAAGGAGCTCCTATCCTTCATGACAACATGTATGGAACTGGAAAGTAAGCCAGGCAGTGAGGGACAAATACCGTATGATCTCATCTATAAGTAGAACCTAATTAACAAAACAAACTGGCAAGCAAAATATAGCCAGAGACATTGAAATGGGCAACAAACTGAAGGCAGTAACCAGAGGGGAGGGGAGAGCGACATAATATGGGAAAGAAGGGAAAGGGATGTAAACGAACATGAATGAGGGACCCATGGATGGAGCCAAGGGGAGGTGGGATTGAGAGTGGGGTGTGCGCGTGGGCAAGGCAAGGGAAACTGGTGGTGGGAAAATGGAAATAACTGTATTTGAACATCAATAAAAAAGTAAGAAAAAAAAAGAAGAGAAGTCAATTCATGAGCCCTGGTTCCTTCTTTCTAGCACATTTCATACCCGGTGCCGGCTGGGAATATTTCAACCAAATATAACTAAACCACATACAATTCTCAATTTATGAATATGTTACAATAGTGTTTACTTGATTTTTCTATATTTACATGAGATGACCAGCAGTTACAAAGATTTTAAACTTCCAGAGAAATTGATAATGAAAAAGATCACTGTGCAGGTAATTGCTGCTAAGGTTATCTGTATCCTGCATAGTTTTATTATGTACCAAAATAGTGCTTTACTTACGAAATTAGTGTCGGTATAATATGCCTTTTCTCCTGCAAAAGTAATCTATACCGAAAATGTGTACGTTTTCAGAAAAGATGCACCAAAGTTAAGACTGTCATATACTGAAAAAACAAGTGTAAGAGCAGAGAAGTGATGACATTTCCAGCTTTAGAGTTTGGTTGAGAATCTGAATTTCAAGTTAGGTTGTGAATCTGACAATCATTAAAACAGCTACTCTGGTTATTTTCTAGCACATAGATCAATTTAATGAAAGAATAAAGGAAATATATTTACAGGTATTTCATGCAAGGAATAATTAATACAAATAGAAAAACATTTCCAAAAAGATTATGAAATGGACTTGCTTTAAATTATGTCTGAAACAAGGACATCAACATATTAAGGATCTATACATAGTGAACATTTATTTCCCCTCCTTCTCGCTCATGGTCTATGTAAGTAATAATAATAACAGCAATGACAGTAGTAATAGTAATTAAAAGTACCACACTAGACCATGAGGGGCCATGACTGCCCTGACCCCTGGAGCCATGGCACCGCATCAGGGGATCAGACTTGTGACTGGAGCTGCGTCCTGGGCAGCTGGACATCAGCGCATTCCGGGGTGGATGCTTCAGGGCCTTCGTGCTTAATGTCCCTCAATGGGCTCCAGCTCCCTGATGAGCCAATCCTGTTATTTTAGTATAAAACTTCTTAGCAATGTTTTGTATTCCAGAACTTAAATATTGAAGAGTTTTGGAACATTTCCCCCCAATCTATTAAGGCGTAATTATTTCTAAAAACATAAATGATATTTTAATTCTACTTTTAGTCAGATGAGACTAATGCAATTAATTACGATGGCTTCAATCTGGGGTGAATTTGTCCTTTCCTTTTACTTTTCTCTCTGTTTCTCCCCTTTCTTCCCCTTTGCTTTTCTTTTTTCATTATCGGGTTATCAAATTTTTATCACTGTGTCCCCTGAAGAAGTTAACACTTAATTCACTGCACCAGGATTTTCAGCTCTCCCCGCTTCATTTTGTTGTTTGCACAATCATTTGCTTGTTCATTTTTGGTCAGGTTCCCTTTTAGTGATTTCGGAGCATTCTAAGTCTCGGCATCAGTAATGCAGACTTTTCTTGACTATATTTAATGAGGAGCTTTCTAACACAGATCCCTACCAAGGACCTGATGACAGTCACTGACCACAGCCGCTATGACAGCTCGCAGCTCAGAGAATGGAAAGGGCCGTGAGAAATGAGCTTGACCTGCTTCCAGTCTGCCTCTGAGCACTCCTGGGCTCTTGTCTTTAATTTGCTTACTACTTAGGAAGGTCTAGTCAATGACTTCTATTAACAGGAAATCCAGCATCCGCCGTAGAGACTGTTTTCAGCCCCACAAGACCAGTCTTCGCTGCGAATGTTTTACTGTTACCGATTCAGCAGGAGTGTGAGTCATTGGACCGTTCTACTCCTGCGCTGGGCTGGCTTCATATACACCATGCAGCATAGTGGTGAGATTAGTGTGAGATTTGGTAAACCAGGAAAGAAAAAATATTGCAAAGACAATTCTCTGTCATTACAAAAATAAAATGCACCGCTTATCTAAAAATATTAGATATGAGAAGAATGTGTAGGCACCGAAAGTCTCAGTAATTGCATATATCACAGAGAGCCACCAATATTGGTGTGTATTTCCAACTTGTACTGTGGATGTGTTTGCGTGGCACTCTCTACAATTATACCACAAACTGCATACGTACATACCTCACAAATATGCCGTTTGACACACTGATTTGTGATCTTTAACAATGTAATAGGATGTCTTCCCATGTGAATAATTACAGCCTATCATATGTTTTCAGATATGCATTAGCTTCCAGTTTACATACTGTAATATATTTAATTATAACATTTGATTTACATTTAAGGCATTTCTGATTTCCAATTATTGTCAATGAGGTTTCCATAAACATTCCAGTGCATATGAGTTATGGGTTTGATATTGTTTATGTATCCTGAGAGAATTTTCAAAACTAATTGGTAAATAAATGGACATATTTAAATTTCTGATGAGTTACATTAAATTTAAAAGGTTTTATTACTTACACATCCAGGAGCAGTGTGTGAGAAATATCTGTTCCCTAACCTCCTCTTCAGAAATTGTGTACTCAAACTTTGATTGGCTTTCATATTTCTTAGGAAAATCTGTAGCTAATGGTATTGCTGTTGAGCAAGATGATATCACTATTTTCATATTTGTCATTTAGATTATTTTCCTTTGTGCTTTGCCTCTTCACATGGCACACACTTTTCTTAGAGAGCTGTGAGAGATCTTTACAGATTAGGGACACTCATTTTATATACTTCACAGATGTTTTCCCAGTCTATCCTTGGGGCCACGTTTGTCCTTTTCAACAGAAGTTTTAAATTTTTATACCATCAAGTCCATGCACTTTTGCATTTATGAGATTTTCTACCCAAAGTTCCTTAAAAATGTAGCTGGATTTTGAAATTTTTAATGTTTCCCATTTTAAATTTGAAGATAAATCGATTTGTTTGGAGTGTGAGAGTGTGTGGGTGGGGAGTGGTTAAGGTTGGTAGAAATCTAGCTTAGTGTAGAAGCCACTTCCAAACTGTAATGGTTAGGAAGAAAATAGGTTAGAGCCACATTCTGCAGGTTGGTTGGGGGTAGCAACAACACGCAGGGATGGGGACCCCAGAATTGAGTCTGCAGGGCTGCAAGTGAACGAGTTTCACCCAATTAGAAGACTGATGTAGAAGAATGGTGGAGGAAAGACTTCCAAGAACATGATAATGGGTGTCCTGGAACTACCAAATTATGTCGTTTGCTTTATCAAGGCAGAAAATTAATAATAATAACAACAACAACAACAAATGCAGCCGTTGAGCACTGCTTTAACACTAGGAGTCTGTCAACTCAAATAAGTCAGACTTACACAACACACAAATAAGATGAATCTTGACCAATAATTCCAATGTTATAGGTCGTCGAGACTTCAGAAGAAGCAGGTTGGAGACCGGACAGGTCCTTCTTCCCAACATCAAATGCATTTTCTCTGGTGCAGAATAGATGAAGATTGCACGTGAGGTGGGTGGTTACACCCATACCCAGAGACTATTTAGTCTAGGAAATATCTCCATTTCACACCTCAGCTTAGGCAGCATTTTCCTGGGAATCATGCCTTATAAACTCATAGATTCTGGATTATGATTATTAGCATAAGCACTCTTTGAATAAGGGTATCCTATTAAGAACAATCCAACATAAGGACCTTATTCCAATCAAATAGCATGAATCTATTTGCATGAAGGTCTATTTCTCACATTGGCAAGGAAATTAGACCAGTCCCCTGATAGTATCCCTTGGTAAAGGATGTGAGTACATCATGAGATGGTCACTTTACCTCCGTCCTTCCCAGGGCCAGCCAATGTGCCTGCAGCACAGACAAGTTTATAATGAGTGAATCTGATGTGATGGGGGACCCACAATTCAGAGGGGTAGGTGTAGAGAGCAGAGCTAGAGAAATGTGTCCATTAAAGAGGATTCTAAAGCCATTTTTAAACCATCAAAACATTCCAAAAGCACTTTACCTATAATAAACCAGCGTTGGCCATAAAATTGAGAGTTCATCCACTCTAGACAGTCATTTTAGATCCTGTCTCTAATCACTTGTCACAAAAGACAAGTATGTAAACATAGTTATATTAGTTGTAGAAGAATGTGAATTAAAATGGAAAATAAAAGAGTAATCAAATTTATAGGTTAGTATTGCCAGATTTTTTATCCATACAGAGATTTTCATCAACAAATCTATTTGGCCTGGAGATACTTCTCTGTCTACAAACAAGAAATACTCCAAAATATGGATTTTCCATACTAAGTTAGAAACAAAGGATGGCGAAATGAAGAAGAATTCCAAATATGTTTGATCTGAAAAAAATAATCTCTCCAAGGCGAAAAGAGAGTTCTACCTGTTGCTAGCGACAGCCAAGCAGACTTTTTTTTCCCCAACAACAGTTTAATAGCATCATTTTGGACTTTGGCTATTATTTTTGCGGGCACCTTGGTTTCCGCTCTAAATTGTAACCACACTAAAGGAAATGGGAGGTGGCCCAGCACCATTCTGTCTAATTTCCTTTGATTTTCTTCTTCAGCACTTGCTTTTTTTCCTATGCACCTTTGCTCCGCATATTTTTTTTTGTGTCACTGCGCGAGCTGTGGGACATAATGAGCGGTGTTTTAGCGCCATTCTGTCCCTTACTCCTGGTCTACAAATCACAGCAGAGTTGCTAACAGCTTGTGACTGACAATCTTCCTTGATAGACAATCTGTGATCCTTTCAGCCTTTTACTAATAAGCTCATTAGGCGAGAATGGCTAGAAAGCGTTTCTGGGATAGAGCAATGAACTGCAGCGAATTCAGTGCATGTCTGGCCACTCCAACTTTAGAGAATCAATCTTCCCTCAATCAAAACTTTGTCAAGTCCTGCTGGATGTCTGCCGAAGGTCACTTTTTCTTTTTAATAAAAGTTTGTCGGGAAAAAAATGAAGGAAGCTTTCTAGTCTAATGTAAGTCAAGGGAACATTTTTCTACATCAGAATTGTGAGCAAACACATGGCTGTTGCTTCAGTTGCCCCGCGTGCTGGGCTTTGCCATGGCAGGCCTGGCGAACCAGCACAGAGGTCTTGCCTTGGAAATAGTGGACAGTGTTTGCAAAGCACTGAGTGTCGCGTCTGGTCTCCGCCCAGGATTCTGACACAATGCGGAGGAGAAACAGACGACTTCATGAATAATCATAGCTGAAGTTTTCAATGCTCCTCCTTCAAGAGCTGATGGAACAAGTAGAAAGAAACAGAAAAGTTGTACAGGTTTTGAGTATTATTATCAAGCACTTTTACCCAATTGACATTAGAGCAAACCACCCTCAGAAATATATATTCTTTTCAAGTGTGCATAGACCTTATGCAAATGTAGGCACATTCAGGGCCATGATACAAGGCCGGATGCATTTGAAAGGATCGCATCCATGTGAAGTACCTGCTGTGAGGATAAGTTAGTAAAGCAGACATCAGTAACAAAAAGAGCTATAGAAAATACCCAACTATTTGGTAACTAACACACTTCTAAATAACATACACAATAAAAAGGAAAACAAAATAAAAATTAGAAAGTGTTTTTGATGTATGGGAAATGGAAACACAACCTATTAAACTATCTGGGATGCTGATAACACAGTATTTAGGGTGAAACTTTTAACACTAACCACCTACATTAAAAAGGAGTAAGTCTTAAACCACCGATGGCAAATTCTAGCTAATGTAACTAGGAAAGGAAGAGCACATTAAACCCAAAGTAGAGAAAACAAAGGAAGTGGTAGAGATTAGTGTAAAAATCAATAGAATAGTTGCCCTGGCTGGTGTAGCTCAGTGGATTGAGCACGGGCTGGGAACCAAAGGGTCCCGGTTCGATTCCCAGTCAGGGCACATGCCTAGGTTGCAGGACAGGTCCCCAGTGAGGGCCATGTGAGAGGCAACCATACATTGCTGTTTCTCTCTCTGTCTCCCTCCCTTCCTCTGTCTCTAAAAATAAAAATAAAAAAAAAATCTAAAAAAAAAAATCAATAGAATAGAGAATAGAAAAAAAAAAAAAAAAAAAAAAAAAAAAAAAAAAAAAAAAAAAAAAAAAAAAAAAAAAAAAAAAAAAAAAACCCAGAAAATTGGTGAAACCCAAAGCCCTTTTTTTTGAGAAAATCAATAAAATTAATATACCCATTTTTTTCTTTCAGGAAAAATGTACACATTTGCCAATATCAACAATGACAGAATTTATATTTCTCTAATTTGACATATATTAAAAGGATAATAATATAATTTTTTAAAAAGATTTTATTTATTTTATTTTTAGAGAGAGGGTAAGGGAGGGAGAAAGAGAGGGAGAAACAGCAATGTATGGTTGCCTCTCACATGGCCCTCACTGGGGACCTGGCCTGCAACCCAGGCATGTACCCTGACTGGGAATCAAACCGGGACTGTCTGGTTCCCAGCCCACGCTCAATCCACTGAGCTACACCAGCCAGGCATATTTTAATGAAATTTATAACAACACAGATGAAATGGCCAAATTACTTGATAGAAAATTCCAATTGTAAAACTTACATGAAGAATAAATAGATAATATGAATAGTCCTGTATATCAAAGAAATTAAATTTGTAATTACAGATCATCCTTCAACAAGATGTCTTCATTGGTGAATTCTATTAGACTCTTTTGGAAATAAAAATACTAATCATATATACTCTCATCCAGAAAATTGAAGAGCAGGGAATACTTTCAAATTCATTCTATGAGGCCAGCATTATTCTGGCACCCAAACCAAAGAGATTAAAGGAAAATAAAATTAGACCAGTAGTCCTTATGAACATATAGAGGCATAAATCCTCAAAGAGCAAATCAGGAAACATAAAAATGTTTCCATTTCGAAGGAACTATTATAGAAGTAAAAAGACAAGCCACAAACAAGGAGAAAATATATACAAATGATACCTAAATAAAAACTTGTATTAACAATGCATAAAGAGCTCTCTGCTCAATATGAAAAGACACACAATCTAAAGGTGTTTTTAGAGGTGTTCACCATCATTATTCACTAGTGAAATGAAAGTTAAAACCACAATGAGATATCGTTTTAGACCCACTTAGAGTAGCTATGTTAAAAAGGAAAGAAAACAAATATATTGACAAAAATATGGATAAATAAGAACCCTCATGTATTGCTGGTAAGAATGAAGAATGGTGCAGTCAGTTTAGAACTTTCTTAAAACATTGAACATATATTTGCAATAAAACCCAGCATTTCCACTCCTAAGAGTTTATCCAATAATAAATAAGTAAATAAATAAATATAAAAACAAATATGAAGCCCTCACAGAGATTTGCATGAATACTCATAAAACCATTATTCCTAACAGTCTCAAAGCAGAAATATCACGAGTATCTATCAGCTGATAAATGGATAAACCCCATGCAATATGTCCAGACAATGAAATAATATTCAACAGTAAAAAAGAATGAGTTTCTGGTCTATGCTACAATGTGGGTGAACTGAAGTATATTATGCGAGGACACAGGTAGAAAAAGTTCTTTTAATAAATGACTCAAAAGTAAATGTTTTAGGCTTGACAGCCACATACAATCTCTGGAACACTTTTTTTTTTCTTTTTAGTTTCTACAAATATTAAGATACAAAAATTATTCTTAGTGTATCTGCCACAGGCTTTATTTGGCTGTTAGGCTGTGGTTTACCATCCCCTATGCTTATGAAAACCCACAAAGGTCAAAGGACTCTCTCCAGTATGTAACCTTTAGTGTAAGAAAACAGGTGGGAGAGGCAATACAGCTGTTTATGCCCATTTGTGCAAAAAAAAAAAAAAAATCCCGGAAGGATGAGCCAGTAACCAAGGAGATGGGTTCTCTGTGGGGAGTGGGCGGGGCACTTCTTTTTACCTTTCCAGAGAATTCCAACTTTTAGAATCATGCCAATCTTTCCCACACAAAAGTAAAGTAAATCAATAATGAAGGTGGAGAGCTAGCAGAATGCAAGCACAAACAAATAAGTCCTACTATATTTAAAATGAATAATATAACTATGGTCAGTGAGAAGAAAAATTAAACCCAGGTATGTTCTAAAAATGGTCTATTGACTATATACCCTCAGGCAAAAGGCAAAATGACCTCTAAACAAATATGCACTTTCTTCTGTGAATCTGAGATGATTTCTAAAAAGAAGTTTAAAGAATATGCTATTTATGAGGCATTTTAGATAATTTTCAAAGAAATTGGCACAATTATCACAGTGAGATAATCAGCAGATTATATTATCTGGACCCCAAACAATTTCCTAGTTTGCAATTCAGGCAGCTCTTAATTTTTAGTGACAGTGTGAGAAGGGAATATTAATAGATATAACACATCACACTAAGTTATTTCAGTTTATCATTTCTTTTCTTCCTACTGAACAATCCTGTCAGGTGTTTTAGAAGCAAGCAGGACTGCAGGGTGGTAATAAATTGAAGATTTGGAGTAAGTCAAGTCTGGAAGTGAAATTTGCACGTTCTACTTATCAGAATGGAACGCTAGATAATTTACATAACCTTTAAGATCCTCAGCTTCTCTTCTATAAATTGTTATGCACAATCTTCTAGGTTAGAGGCTGCAAGCATAAAATTTAATAATTAATATCAAGCTCCAAGAATAAATCAAAGTATATGAGGGGGCTTTGGGCTGTGAAAATTATTTTCAGTGTTTGTATTTGTAAGCAGGTGAGAAGATTGCTTCATCCCCTTTTCAGCTGCTAATGGATGTATTTTAGTAAAAAAATAAAAATGAGAACAGCACATGGAAAGACCAAGGAAGCCTGTAGAATTCATTCCAAGGCTCAGAAGGAGAAAGGAAGCATTCTCGTTGACTAAGTACTCTCTTGGATCTGCCTCAAGAAAAAAGCATTTGGAACGAAAGGGTCTGGGCAGGAATGGAGAAGAGAGCGTGAAGAGATAAAGTGTTTTTACGTGAAAAATCTGTTCTGTAACTTGTAAGGAAAGCAATGTCATGGGATGAAGTAATGAAAATTTCTTTAAGCCAACAAATGATAAATTGCCATAAGAGCATTTTAGCTACAACACCAGGTTTAATCATGTTGGGAACAGAACAGATCCCAAATGCATACAATTCTCCTTAACCAAAATGAAATTACACCATCCAGTGTGATTGCTCTGTGCGTGGGAAGGTGCAAACTGGAACATTTATGAGACTCCGTTGATAAATGACAATGTGATTGCTAGGAAAATGACTAAATATGCAATTCACAAAAGAAGCCAACTAGGCCTTTTACTCTTGGGGCCCAGTGCACTCTCGAGAGGCGAGGGGAAGGAGAAACGTTGTTTTGGAATCAGAGAAATGTTACAGTCCAGCGTCTCTGAGACTCGTGTTTTCTTTCACCTGTGAAAAGGTGAGCTTAGAATAGAGGTCTCGGTCCTTCCTGCCCAAAGGCCTGTTCTATGTAAAGATAAGTAAGAAGTTCTAATAAACTGTGTGAGACACTTCTTAAAAATAGATCAAATTGATTTTTTACAATGTTCAAAATAAATGTATTCTAGGAAATAAATAATGGGATGAAGACACAGCTCAGCAGATCATCCAGAACACGTTCATGTGATCACATGAACACAATAAAAAAGGATTTTAGAAAGATATACTTCTGGAGAGTAACAGTTGTCGCCATACAGTGAGATTATTTGTGATAATTTATTGCTTTTCACGTTTTGCTTTTCTCTGTTGTCTTAGATTTATTATGTAGTGAACTATGTAGACTTGTCCTTCATTAAAATCTACCATCACTTGAAATCTATAATGTTGATGATCATGTTACATTAATGATATTTTAACAACAACACAAAGCAATTATATGAAAAACCTAGTACAGTTCAATATTAAATATATACATATAATATCAGTTCCTTTTATCCGTCTTGAAGCCAATGCTACCCCTTTGTGAGTCATTTTCGGTCCTCTTCAGACTTGCCGTCCCATCTTAGACTGCATCAGTTTCCATAAAATTCTACCCTTACAAGTGGCCTGACTGCTCTACAAAACGTGTGCTCTCAAGATTCCTGAACCCACAGTGTCTCTTTTCATAACCTAGAGTCCAGCCATACTTGCCCTGACCAAATAAGCTATGCTCTGGTGCATTATACCTCTTTTCAGAGGTACCATAGTGATAAGAAAATGACCCATCTAATCCTCTCGTATTGTTTTAGAGTCTGCAGGAAGTTAAACTGATACCCTACCCTCAGAAGGAAGTTACACACACAGTAGAAAGTAGGGAAAAAAATAGGAGTCCATTTGTCAGAAGGAGCTTACCCATCCTCACTGAAGTAATAACTTAAAGTTGATGTTCAGTCCCGTAGCTATAGAAATGTAGACGCTCCACTTCCTGCAGTGGCCACGAGGACTTCTGAAGGCACTTCAGGATCGCTAGACAAGTCTCCCAGAGCCCCAAGAATGGGAGAGAAATAAGAGTGTTTTCCTTTAGTCTTATTCCCCTGACACCTTTGCCACTCTCCAGTGACCCTTAGAAGATTAGAATAACATTACTGACTGAATAGGATGATTTTTATTTACCTTTCTCTAAATTACTTTTCACTTCTGAAATCAACTTTCTACATTTTTAGTGATTCGTTGTGTTTAGAAAAGGTTGTTTTGATAAAAGCTTCAAACACTACCCATGTGAAACATTTCTCAATAAGGACTTTCTCAGATGAGTCTGTGATTTATTGAATTCCAGAAATATGGTCGTTTCTCTCCACTAACCATACACTTTCAGGACCTAACCACATTACGTTAGCTATTTTCTCGTTCGCTGTGTACGGTCTGATGCTGACCCTCACAAGTTGCCCTACGATGTTCCTATTTGCTCTTGGTGACTCAAAGATGACAATTCACAGTGACCAGCTATGTGACTGAGGTCTGTGCAAAGGAGAGGTAGACATGATGGGGGCTGAATGCAGGCCACCCTCCACCTTCTGGAAATCTTCTGTGCAATGGCATTGTCGGCAGAGGTCAAGGGATCCATGGGGGGTGGGGTGCTGGGAAACCCAAGGGAGGGCAGAGCCTGAGGAGCGGAGGACCCTCCCGGCTCCAGCCAACCTCCCTCCACTGAAATGCAAGTGAGAAACTTGTTGAGTGAGCCACTGTGGCCCGGAAGTTTCTTTGTTACAGCACTTAGTCTATTCTACAAAGGTCAAGTCTTCTGCCAGTTGCTGTGTGAAAGCAAACAGGGGCTGCTACCGCCTTAACTGACGTGCTTATGACATGCAGACCAACAGACAAGAAAGCAGCCCATGTGCCACGTGCACTTTTAATGATGCCATGGGCAACTAGCGCTCTGATCGAATTTGAGCTATTACAGCTCTGACTCCATTTACATAATAGGAACCACAGGGAGTGGAGAGGTTCTATCTGGAGAAGGAGAAGATGATTCGATTTTTAAAACAAATTGCATGTAGAAAGTATAATCAGAATTGGACTGGATCACAGAACAAGGTCTTTTGGGTGAGATTTTGTCCTTAGAGATCAGCAGAAATCCAAGGCTCACTCAGTGGCCCTGTCCATCTTCCTGGGCAGAACGTTCTTTTCATTTCCTAATATGCTTATGAGATTTCATAATACATTATTACTTTTATTTAACATGCATGTCCATTCCAGAAAATGCATTACTTGGGGTAATTTTTACTGCATCCTAAAGAACAATAAAAGAAATATAAACTATTTTTAAATAAATATATAATCTAAAATGTAAATCATTTAAAAAGCTAACAGGTGTTTTCTTATTTTGGTAAATAGATACTAAGTATTTGTTTTTAAAAATTTCATTTTTTATTACAGCTTATAGTCAATACTATTTTTTATTAGTTTCAAGGGTATAGAATAGTGATTACACAACGATTTACTTTACAAAGTGCCCCCCCCCCCGATATTTGAAGTACCCACCTGGCACTGTACATGGTTACAATGAGCACTTCACTGGGGCCCTTGTCCCTTCCCCAAGGCTCATCCCGCAGGTGTGCGCACACATTGATACACACAGGTGATGTCCTCGCCACCCTGCCTCACAGGTTGCTGACTGAGCCCTGAGGATCTACCACCCTAGAAATCTTTATCTGCACCACCTTCTCCCATCATAATGAAAACCACACCCAGCAATGAGTGAAAGACCCCGAGGTGGCTCCTTAGGTTCAGTACCACCTGAGAGGAGTCTTTTCTTTTACTAACGAAAGCTCTCTGCATTACCTATACAGAAAGAAAGAACTGGATTTTGTGGGATAAATCTCCAGTTTGTCTTTTTCAACAGAGATTTTCAACCAGCGTGCCACAACAAGTTTTAAAACAAGCAATACCTGACTCTGTTCCCTTCGATTGCCAAACAAAAAATTGACAACAGCCAACACAACATAGCTGCCTGGTGTGAATGCCCGTAAATATGCAGGGCATGTAATAGAGCTGCATCTTATGCGTCACGTTGCATGATAAGGTTGTGTCTGATTGGTTAAATCTTGGTACCAGAAATCCTTATATATAAGTATAGGCATCTGATTTGTTTTTGAAGTCACTTTGGAGCAAAAAGGGTAGGTAATCACTATTATTATTTTTTTGTAAATAAATAAAAATCATATGTATTTTTGTCAGATCAGCAAAAAATATACTTTATAGCATGTGATAGAATTTTAGTAATTAGTTTACATATGCCATAAGCTAAACACCAGTTTCCAACATTTTATCAATCCCAGTATTTATCAGGAAGGACTCATTTTGTTATTCATTGCTCTGAGCATTTTAAGTCTATCAGAATATATTTACCACAGCTGTGGGGGCGGTGACCATTCAGGGAAGAGCAGAGGGACCTGGGGTAGTAGGAGGACCAGAAACATTCTGGAAATTTCAAAGACACATTCTTTTGTAATTCTCCTATACTTAGGAGGTAGAAACCAAAGAGATCACTGCCACCCTAAAAACAGGAAAAATCATTTTTCCAATTCCGTCAGAACCAAGTTCACGAGGGGCGCTGAATTCTGAAGGTGATCAGCCCCCCCTGAAGTGACATAGGTCATATTGGACTGTTTCACCTCTGGCAGAGCCTTGGGGGTGGGGTTGGTGACCATGAGACCCAGTTAAAAATATCAAATGAAATATTGATAAATTCTTCAAGGAGAGTTTTGGTGTGCATAAAAATTTATGACCCCTGGGAGCTTCTGAGTAAGGACAGGGTGAGACGGAGGGTGTCTGCCTCTATCACTTCTACCAGGGGGTGAGCAGAAAGACGAGGGGTAATGGAGGAGATCTGAGAGGCAAAAGTGCTTTTGAAAAACCCCACATTCTTTTCGAAGATGACCAAAGATCCCTGTGTTAAGAAGTTTCTGTTTTGCCGGCCAAAGGGGATCTGGGTCCCTAATTATGGGTCATCCCTGTTCAGTACCATATAAGAAAAATGTGATGGGCAGGCTTCCTTGATTTCTCAAAAAAATTAAGAATACACATTCATATATATCTATATATACTTATGCCTACAAACACTTATGCAAGAGATGATTGGTAGATTGGAAGTGATGTAGAGATGGAAGAGAGGTTTATATTTTATCAACCCAAATAACTTCAGATTTAATATTAGCCGTCCCTGTGGTGGTTCTCCTAAACTCAACTGTTCTGTAAGGAATACTGCAATATGTTCTCACTCAAAGTTCACATACTCTCCATGATCAATTTGGTGTCTGCTGTTAAAGAAATATTTCTTGGGCATCTCGTAGGGAGGGACTAACAGTGAAGGAAAAACATTGCTGCCTGGGATACCAAGTCTTTGAGCAGCCCAAGTAACTGCCTCACCATTGTGCCCATCTCTAGTACGCTAAGTCTTTAGAGGTCTGATGAGGAAATTAACTTTGCTATAGGTTATGTCTGAATAGGGAGAAATATATCGGTGGCGGGGGAGTTACAAAAGAATGATATGAGGAAGGCCCTTTGCAATATGATTTAAACAGGTGAGCGAAGGGATTGAAAGACCTTTCTGCAATAGGGCAGAGCATGGCTAAGGGGCTTTTGCAATGGGACCCTGCATGGCCGTGAATGTGGGTGAGACACTGGATGTGTCTGGGAGGAGTGGACCCGCTCAGGGTGAGGATGAGGAGGGAAGTCTGAAGCCGACTGTGAGGGGCCCAGATTTACACGTGAACCAAGAACGTCGAACTTTATCCTGAGGACAGTGAAAGATTAATCAAGGTGTTCTAGGTTGGTGGGTGATATCACCGAGTTGGTTTTGCAAAGTAAAATCGTGTCACAGTGCTAGTACGGAACTGTGGCCTCACGCGAAAGTCACCGCTGTGATCAAATCCTTTTGTGACTGCTGTCTCTTGGGCCACAGAGCACAGTTCTAATCTGATGCTGTACGTTCATCCCCACCTTCGCTCCTAGTTTAAGTGCATTCACATTTTAATAGGTGCTGAAAAGGAACAGAGGATTTCAGTAATGGCATTATCCTAAGCAAAGCCAATCCCTGTATTACCTAAATCTGTCTTAAGTAAATTCCAACCGTTGTGAAACAGATCTCCAGAAATTTTCATCTTGCAAACTGAACTCTGTAGCCATTAATCAAAAACCTTCCCTTTTCCAGCTTCTTCCAATCATGGTAACCACATTCTACTTTCTGTTTCTATGATACGTGATGATTCATCAGTGGAATCATTAAGGAAATGTTTTCATGGGACTGGCTAATTTTTCTAATTTTTAAAAAATCTACCGATTTTTAGTAATATAGGAATGACTGTTTTGTTGATTTTAGGTTTTCCAATAGAAAAGTTGTGTAACCCCAGATTATAAGGAATATATACCCTCCTTGTATGATAATGATGCATTTTAGGTAAGTTGTATCAAATCCCTATAGATCATACAAAATATTTCAGTGATGTTTCCTCTATTACAGACTTAATAATTTACTAAATCAACAAATGTTTATTGAGTTCTTGCCATATTTTGGGAACTGCTTATGCTCTGGAGATATAGCAGTGAAGTATAGAAAGACATGTTTGCTTTCATTGAGTTACATTACAGAAAAGTAGGGTAATAAGATAGGTAGCTGATACATACAAATCATCAGGTACTCATAAACGATATGAAGTAATATGAAGGGATGGTATGAAGTTGAGATATGCCTTAAAAAAGGAAGCCAACCACCCCTCCCTCAAAAAACAAAAACAAAAACAAAAAAAAATCTAGGACAGGAGCAAGCTACTTCAGGGAGAGCAAAGGACTCACATGAAGGCCTTAAAACCTGTAAATCCCAAACATAAATTTATTTAGAAAAAACAAAAGTAATATATTTAGATTGTTTAGAAAAACTCCATATTAGACTAAATATTCTTGCCTTCATCTAGTGGTAAATAATTTTTTCCTTGTATGATATACAGAGAGGGTTCTTTATCATTTATTGCAAGTAAACTTCAACGCATTTCACCAGCTCATTCCCTTCGGCCTAAACTCATCGCTCTAGTTCTTAGCCTCCCTGAGTTGCAGCATTGTTGGAAGAATAAAAGTAGATGATATGGGTGAAAATAACGTGTGTAGTGCCAATCGTTATTTCAAGATGAAGTGACATCATTATTATTTTCAGCAATAGTAGTAACAGTGTTGGGGGTGGTATTAACAGTCGTAGTATTTATCCATTACTACTTATAGATTGAAATCCAATTAAGGGCACATTTCAGCCTAGCACCATAGGCTTTAAAGAGAGAAAGGAACTGTTGGGATGATCTAATCACACTTCTTAAAAATGAGACTAGATCGATTATGTGTTACAAGTAAGTTGTATGCAGAAGAGCAAGCAGGAAGTCAAGAGTATGCAATGCCCATGAGTGAGGGCTTGGCTGCCTACCTAGCTTTCTTACCTAGACATGATAAAAATTTCCATTTCAATAGAGCCTCCTGCTCACCCACCCTTCACTGAGGAACAGAAGCTGACTCTCCATAGCCAAGCATTACCTGGGAATAACTGGCAGATTTGCTATGGGATTCAGCGCAGACGCCAGCCTCTGGAGAATGTGGCAGGCAGATGAACTTGGCTGCTGCTTTAATTAAATCCCTGGAGGATCCCAATTACCAGGAGGAACCACTTGTTCACTTCTTTTGGATATTTACATATGGGGTCAAGATCAAAGGTGTTTTGAGATGTAAACACCTGTACAACAAATATTATTTGTCTTTAGGGTCCCAACACCTCCCTAGAGAACATCCCCAGGATGAAGCTGGATAAGTACATGCAACCTCATGCATATCACCGGCGTCTCAAAGTACAGCTTTCCTCTCTGTTTGTTTTGAATGGAAACTGTGATACTAGGGCTGACTACCAGTCATCTGGACACTGGGTGACTTGGTGACATGAACCAGAAGAAAAACGACGAAGGAAAGACAGTGTAGTGGAAAGGTTACAGGCTTTATTTATTAGCTATATTAACTCAGGCAAGATTTTTAACCTTCTGGAATCTCAGTTTTTCCCCTTCACTTGTAAAATGGAAATAATTATACCAAATTTGCAAGTCATGAATGTAAGATTTACTGCTCCACAGACTTTGTCTTCAAATACAGTTGTATTCCCTTTACTTTCTGTAATCCAGTTAAAACGTTCAATAGCATTCGGTTCTGGGTAGGTTGTGGGGCCCATTTGTCCTCAACCGCTGGACCTCCCAGCGTCTGAGCGGGTGAGGACGGCGGGTCACACCGTTGGAAGCCTGGAGAAAGGAAGAATTCCGACTGAACCCTCTGTCCTTTCCTGCTTCGGACAGTGTCGCTGTGTCCCTAAGCGTCACTGTGTCCGAAGCTGGTTTCACTGGTGTCGAAGGGTCTCTCCCTCCTCCCTGACAGGGTCACTCTGATTCCAGACACCACGGTCCGGTCCGTTCTGGCCCCTGGGCGTCAGCGACACCATTCCTTCCCTTTGATTCTCCACCATTTAGGTGGAAGCGACTTTTGAGAGTTGCTGATCTTGGGTTACCTAAAAGCACTCAGTGCTAACAACTGGGAAAGTAAGGAATTTCATGAAAGCATGAAATACAAAATATTTGTATTCCCAGTAGCATGGCAACAATTTCTATGGGACAGAAGAGAATTGATACAAAGAGAGGTAACTTAAACACTAAAAGGGGAATATGTAATTTCTCCACTCTCTATTCATAATTAAAAAAGCAAAATGGTTATACGTGTAAATTATATAATTAATAAAATAAGCCTATTTTATTATACCAAATTTTTATTTGTTATAATAAATATATTGCATTATAATAGCTTATGATATAATTAAAATTATTAAAACTTTATTATTATAAAGTTATAAAAATTATTAAAATAGTTATAATATTTTATAATTTTTAAATATATTTAGATTATACCAACTTTTAAGCATGCTTTTTCAGTATAGATTGCTGTCTAATTTAGATTCCCATAATGGTAAATTTTTTTTTTAATTTCTACAATTGAGTTCACAAAAAATATAAACATTAAAGAATCAAAGATATTTTATTATGTGCAGTGTTTAAAATTTCATTTTTAGAGTTCCATAGTTTATTTTATTTTTATTTCAATAGTTCATTTTTATTGTATTTTTCCCACATTACCATTTACCCCCTTTATGTCCTTTTCCAACTCTGCCCACCCCCCTCCTCCAGCAGTTTATTTTTTAAACACAGTGATTTTTGTAAATAATACAATGAATGTCTCATTTTGCAAAGTAAGTAACTCTTGGGAAGCCAACATTTTAGGAACATAACATATAGCTACCTTATTGTTAAGAATTTTAAAAAATACATCTTTGCATTTATTTTTAATTCCTTCTTAAAACGAGCTGAGGTGGGTCAGTAGAAATATATAGAAATTGATCTCTAAAAGCTAACAGTTAAAAAATTTATACAATATAGGAATATTATATTTAATTGATTCCTTCTTTCCATTTCAAAGTAATTTTGCTTCCTAAGAATAGGTATCACAGTCTAGTTAGAGAATTTGAGAATAAAGAAGTCTTGTGTTTTCTCTTGAAACAGCCAAGAAACTTTCAGAGGTAAGACTGTAAAAAGCAATTTCAATACTAGATATAATATGATCAAATTGAGAGATATAAAGTGTTACAGGATTATACAAGATACAATAAAAATACTGCCATTAGTAGCACTAAATTGGACCACATGAAATTGCAAATATTTCATGGTTTTTGACCTACAAGAATTGCTATTGTATTTAACTCAATCTAATACTATTAGACCTCATAGTGTAAAAGTGAAGCTAGATCTTGGGAAATGATATATGATTAGACTTAAGTTCTACAGCAAGTGGCTTGAATATAACAGTGGTTAAACAAGATAGGAAATTTTTCTCTCTATTAAATTGATTTGGGAAGTAAGTGATCCAAGAGTGGACTATGCTTTGCACCACAAATTCCTGATAACCTTGGTCTCTCCAAATTTACACTCTGAAGTTTGAACCTGCTGTGACCCTCACTCACCCCGTTCCAGAAAGCAGGAAGGAAGCAATGATGGGAAAGAGGGACAGAGGACCCATGTCCACCATCACTTTAGGAGATTTTCAAAAGGATGTCACAAGACAACTTCAGACATCCTGTTGGCCAGAGTCGAACTACAAAGGTTCCTTCACCTCAAGGGACATTGGGAAGTGTAGTATTTTGTAGGCAGCCCTGCGCCAGCTAGTAATTCTAGTACGATGGAGTAAAGGAGTACGAAGACCAAGGATGAACCAGCTTCTCTGCCACTCTAAATAGTTTACCAGTTGTACGAGAAATGGGAAAGGCCTGGCAGAAAAAGCAAAAACATTCATAAAGTATAGACCATGGAACACGTATGACTGTGTGACCAGCCCGGGCTCTGCCAGGGAAGGGCCAAACTTTCAGTCAGGGCAGGCAGAAGGAGACGCATTTGACTATGCATGAGTGTCAGACCGGAAAGGGCATGTCTTTGGCTCTGACGTTCTCACCCTTTAAGCTTTCGGAGAATTTTGAGCTGGAGACTGAACAAACATTTTGCTGTTAAGGAAGATCACTCTGGTTGCAATACGCAAACACTGGGTGCAGACAAGAATGAAAAAAAAAGATAAACATGTTTTTTCCTATTGCGGAATAATGGGTGAATTTCCCTCATCCATTGCCCTTTAGCAATATGGATAAAAAAGATAAAGTAATAAAAATATGAAAGATACAATAACTCTAACATGCTCATTTTATTCATTTACTAAATTTAAAAGGTGTAATTTAACTAGAAGCAAACTTAACATAGAAAGAGTAAATAAAAGGGGTATAAAATTCCTGCCTAATTTAGATTCTCATAATCGTAAATAAAAATATTTTTTAAAATTTCTATAATTGAGTTCCCAAAAGATCTAAAATTTAAATCAGAGATATTTTATTATGTGAAATGTTTCAAATTCCATTTTTTAGAGTTCTGTATTTTATTTTATTATTTTAATAGCCTATTTTATTGTATTTTTCTCATTACTCTTTATCCTCCCCATGCCCCTTCCCACCCCATTCTAGTCCACCCTCCCCCCACAATTTATTTTTTAAACACAGTGGTTTTTGTAAATAATATGATGAAAGTTGTATTTTGCAAAGTAAGTAATTCTTGGGAAGTCTAAATTTGAGGAAGCATAACAGACTAGCTGTCTAATTGTTAAGGGATTTTAAAAATACAACCTTACATTTTTTTAATTCCTCCTTAATGCAAGCTGTGGTGGGTCAGAAGACAGTGTTGAAGGGGAAATGATATAAAATGTGAAGTTATGTTGCAGATAGCTGTTCGGACACTTAGCTTTGTTGTTGCATCTAAAAGCTAATAGAGTGGTTCATAAAACTGATTGCAGAGCACATTTCAGAACTAATAAAACAAATTGACTATTGATGATTACACAGGGCAAATCCAATTACATCTCACGAAGCTTTATATAACTCGCTCTATTTCTTCTTTAATGTTTTCTATATATATTTCAATGTAAAGTTTGAATAACAACACAAAAGAGATCCCATCTGGGGAGGCAGAGAGTATCTTAGACTTTAGACTCATAAGCCACAAGTGAAACTCTGGGCCTACCCTTTGCAGCTCTCAGTCCCAGGAAACACGGTTTAAATGCTCAGTTTCAAATTCTGAAATTAAATGCACAGCACTTTTTGAGTGTTGAGCAAATCAACACACGTACAAAGGATTCATAAACTATATAATGTCATACAATTAAAATAGTAATTATTGATTTAAATGATGAATAAAGAGCATATGTAATATCAATGAATAATAAAAAAGCTTAGATTAACACACACACACCCCCTCTGACATTGCCTTCCCCAGACTTCCCTGTCTGACCTTGATTTTTCCTAATGACACTCGATAGAAAAGGATGAATTTCTTTATCATACCTGTCCCAGAATCTTGGCACGACTCCACGTGATCCTGAAGACAGTATTTTGTCTTTTGCTGTATCCCAGCTACCTGCTGCATGGATGACAAATGCTGTAGGGATGACACTGTTGCTGTTGGGACCTGAGGAATATAATTAGCAGATACACACAGAATGTGTAACGACACCCCCCTTCTGCACGCCGACACCTGCTGGACGCCATCATAGCAAAGCTCATCTGCCACTCGAACATTGATCAAATGTCCCACTGAGGTTTCAAAAATCTGTGCTTCGGTGAGTTGTCGTCATGAACCTGGCACAACCCCACGACTGGTGTCGGGGATACTGCAAAATATTCAACATCTGCTGCCTCATGGAGGAGCATTTAGTTGCATTTAATTCCATAAGCTTATCTGCATCCTCTTAGTTTTCCGATGCTAGGGATTAATCATTCATGAAAATAATAATTACAAAACTCATTTAAAAGCTTGAAAAAAAGCTGGCCCCTTTTGATGGACATAGCCTCTGAAAAAGGAGGGAAAAAAATAACTCATGCTTTAAGGAACTCCAAAGCTAGATGTTCTAAAATTGGGACATTCTCCATTTTCCCCCCAATACAACTATGCATGCTGATATTGCCAAGGGTAGGTGAAGAGAAGGCATTATAAGTAGTTATGTGTGATACTACATATTTATGAAATATTCAGTTTATTTTCTTTAGGTGATTGAAAAATAAAGCTCAGCAAAAAGATCAAAATGATATAACAAAATATAAAATTTGAAAGGAATTTGAGAGCGCATTTTGCCAACAAGAATTTATTTCAAAGAATAACACTCTGATATCCCAAAAGTTGCTCATTCAGCATGTGCTTTTAAAGTCTTATATCCATAGAAAGAAGCAATTTCTTTTGTGAATAAAACTAATTTCTAGAAAATTCTTTCCTATATGGAGCTCCAGTGGGCCTTCCCACAATTCCTCATCTGTCATCTGAACTGTCATTTAGAGGGTCACAAACGACATTCACCATCTCTTCCATTTGATCATTTGACTATCTGGAGAGAGCTGCCACCTCACATGCACTACACCTGTTCTCTACCAAGTCAACATCAGCATGCCCTACTCCCTATTTCTAACCTTATCGCTGATTCTGTTTCCTGCCCTTAGTTCTGAGTTTCTCACCCGAGCCATCCTTCCTGATTTGGGGTAATTACTTTTTCTTCCCTGTTGTACAACAGCATTCAGATTTTAAGTTCTGCACATTCTCCTCCTGCGGGCTGTCAAATCTCTTCCCCTCTGCAATTCCTTCGGAAGGAAGGCATTCACACCCTCCTTCTGTCCTAACTAAACCATGAGAAACTATTTGTAACAGATCTTTTTACCTCCACTCTATTCTAACTCTCTTTAAATTCATTTTACTCAGTGGTGGGGATTAATATTCCCAAATGCTGATAAAGTTAGTTTATACCGCTCAAGGCCAGTTAATGGCGTCCTGATGCCTACAGGGTATTGTTCATATCTTTAGTCTCACAAAACCGTCCTTCTGAATCCCTTCCCCTCCGCTGCTTTCCTTCCCACACTCACAAAGTGAAATGCCACCTGATGAATTACTTTTCGTTCTGCAGCGGGAGCACACATTCTCTCATTCCCCTGCCACTGCTCTTATAACATTATCTTCAAATACTCTCAGCAAAAAGGAACCTTGCTGTCCCCTGAAATGTTATAACATTTTATCTGTGCTGCTCTTATATAGCTCCTCCCAACTTTTACATAGTGTTGGTACCTCTGGGTGTTTTCCCTGCTTCTGGAGAAGAGGTGTTGATCGCATAGGCCAGCATCACCCCTGACTCTCAGTGTGTACGTAGGACGTCATAGCCATCGGATGTCTATTTATTGACTTAATAGATGTTAACTAATGAGTTTCTAATAAGACTGCCAGAAATGAGCCTATTACATATCCATATAAAAGGTATTATGTTTAAAACATATGAAAAAAATCATATCAAAATAGCACATTTTATTTATGACATGCCTTTATTCATATATATATATATATATATATATATATATATATATATATATATAAAAACATATTCTAGATGTGTTAACAAACCAAAATCAGGTAGTCGAATTTCCAGTGGCAGCGGTGTCTCCACAGTCCCTGCCTTGGTTTCCACCGAAACAGCTTTCAGAATGCCATACCAACGCCCTTTGCCTAGATCCCCGAGAACACCAACTGGTTGTACATAATGTAAACTGAGATCCTTGGCTATCTTGAAAGAGAGCATTTAGCTCACCTGCCATTTAACGGATGGTTTAGGACATCAATTCCAAATCTTAAATTGAAACATTAAGAAGTCCATTTCTCAAGGGTTAGATGTTTAAATTGTGTCATTAGATAAAAACAATAACAACCACCACCACCAAAAACAGCCTCCCCTCTGTCACGGAGCTGTGAGATGGAAGACCGCGTTGGTCCCCCTTTAATAATGTAACATGCAGTGAAACATCCACATGCGGAAACTTTATGTCACTTACTGCCTTATAAAACTGTAAGTGGCCTCTTAAAGTCAGTATATTCTGACACTTTGCTCCCCACAGATCGTGTGCTGAAATGTACGAGAGTTAGGCATTAAAAATTGAAAGCAGAATGCAGTTCTCTCAAATTGGATAATTGGAAGCTAGTGAAACATCTCAAATGTGCGTGTAATAACAAGTAGGCTGCTGGCAAAACATGAGTAATCTGGTGCTGTATTTAAATTATTAACTGACCCTTTGGCAGATTGAATCCCGAAAACACAACAATCTTCAAAGAAGTAAGAGATTTGTTTTGCCGATCTTGTGCAGTTGAAAGACTACCAACAATCCGCTATACTAATATTACCTTAAAAATATTTTAAAGGCTCATAAGAATGATATTCTTATATACTTTACAGTAATTGGTATTTTAGTACCAATATTGGTACAGTAATATATTGGTACACATAATTGGTACTATTATATTGGTACCAATATATTATATTGGTAATATATTGGTACAGTAATTGGTGCCTATAAAAAGGCATCAAAACTTCCTATAAACTATGGTATACCGATATAATCCTAATTCATGTGCCTAGTGACATCAGGAAAACAAATGATACTTAGGTAAAGCATCATTTATTCTTTCCCATTATGGGCCTATTTCTAGAAGTCACTTTCCAAAAATAAGATCATCCATAGATAATCGGCTACGTTCCAAAATCAGTGGCGATCGCTCTACTGCACCATCCATGCAACTCCCTGTCTCCTGGCCAGTGCCGGCCGTTCTCTGTTACAGCCTCCTTCCTGCAGTGCTGTTTGTGCTTAAATATTGAGAGCCCTGGGGGAGCTCTGCTCAGCCCGTAGAGAAAGGTGCTTGGCATAAACACAATAGACTCCATGCAGAACAAGGAGGACGTTAAATCTATTTACTCCAACACACACTCTTCCTAATGTCTATGATGAACAACATAAAATCTCTCATCAAAAGTGGCCTCTGACAATTAGACCCTGCAAGTCTAAGCAGTGCTTTGGTTTGAGAAAGCACAGCTACTGAAAATAAGTAATTTTAGTTATGTATGAACTAGTTAACCTGAATCCCACCCTGCTGTGCCACATCGCTCAACAATAACTGTGTTATGTGATAATAATAGAGGGAAAGAGCAATGAGGGAAAATACACTGTTCAGCATTAGGGTGTGTTAAAACAGGTTTTTATAAGAGTTTGGGATTTCCTCTTGAAAGCCTTTTGAAAACATGGGGAACGCTTTTTGTCCAGAAATGTTTACTTCTGATTTATTCAGAATTGTCTTTCTTGGTTCCTATAAGTGGGGGGTATTATTTGTTCATTTAAACAAAGGAGTGTTTCCAAAATACAGTTTTGAAATCATAACAGTTGATAAATTAGCATTTTGTTCAGAATAAAGGAAAGCTGAAATGCAAGGGATTTTGGAAAATAATACTTGGCAACATTTTCAAAAGATATTTACAAATGTGTTAAAATTCATAGATACTATGTCCTATTTTTCAGTGCCTCCATAAAATGACATTAAATATTGACAATAAATACTATTTCATAGTCACAGATCTTACTTATGTTGCTAAATTCACTGGCAGGTGAAAATAATGATATTTGTAGAAGCAGCGGAAACTCTAAAACTCTGAAGTATGTTGTTTCATCGGTATAAACCAAGGGTGAACTAAAATATCTCTGGACAATACAACTTTATTATGCGCCCTGCTCCAGCTACTACCTGACTCTCTGACTTTGCACTAACACTTTTCTAAAAAACATATGACAATATATTCAACCCGCATTCTCCCTGGAACTTACTCCCCTTGAATTTCCACCCTATGGCCCTACCTCCAAGTCCTGTCCTATAGGTTCCCAGTTGCACCATGTGGTAAAGCCCACTGACGGGCGCATCCGTCTTTGCCATCACTGAACTCCCAGCAGCCAGCACCTTGGCTCCCACTTTCTGCCTCGCTGGAACAACAGCCGCTTCATTCTGTGACGGGCCCTCTGTGCGGGGCTTCTCCCTTTTGTGGCCCATACTTTTCAATCCCTGTTGCTAACTTCTCATTCTCTCTTTGACCCCGGTGGTCTTAAAACCACCTCCAAGACACTTATTTCCCAGGTCTCTATGGAAGCACAACTTCGCTAACTACAATTGCCTGGATGACAGCCCCTTCCATATCTAATAGGCATTGAAGCAGCCACGTATCTACATCAGAACTTTTGAGTTTACCCTGAACTCTCCAAAAACTTCTCTCTTCCCAGGCTTGCTCATCTTCTTCCAAACCATTCTCCACCCAGAACCCAGAATGCTTCTTTAAAAATGAAATCCATGTCATTTTCTTGCTTATGTGAACCTGCCACTTGCTTTCCATTGCATTAAAATTATATCCAAACTCTCATAGGGCTTACTCTCCACTGCACTGTATCACTTGTTTCCTGTATCTTCTGTCTCTTGGGGTCCCTGGTGCTGCTCGGTGTGAGCATTGCAACTGCCCTTCTTTCTCTGTCTTGCTCATACCAAGATTACTCAAACCTCAGAGTAGGACACACAGTCTCCTCCCCACCCCTGAACTTTTAGGAGTGGCTTTTTTAGCTTTAAGACCTCACCTGAAATGGCAGTTTTTCAAAGAAAGCTTTTATCGTGGCCAAATTTCAGTTAGGTGCTTCCCCCAAGCATTTTATTTAAACCTTCCTACTTGATTTCCTTACTCTTAACTGTAATTATCCCTCTATTCAATTTAACTTTGTTTATTCTCTCTGCCTCCACACTCTATTATGAGCATCACAAAAACGGGCTTCACTGAGTCTCGTTTTCCTGCCGAGCACCCAGCTCTGTTACCAGTGGCTGATAATATATACAAGTTCAACATTCTCTGAATGAATGAATGGATGGCTGCTGCCAGAAAGGCAGATTCGGCTTTTAGCCTGCTTATATTTTAATTAGGGGAAGTTACAAGTATGCGGAAGCCAAATTGCACCACCCAAGACATTTATTTTATTTTTGACTTCATTAAAGCCCAAATTTCAGCATAAGCAAAAAGAACAGCATAGCCCTATTATTGTCCAGTTGTTCGTGTGTTCTGTGCTATTTCACCTGCATCGCATGACAAAAAATATTATGCTACTGGACTTGTTTCATACATTCCCATTTATTCTGTCATTATATCATTGTGCACTTCGATAAGCTAGCCTACAATGAGTGTGTTTGTGTGTGCCCTGCCAGACATCCGCTCAGTGCATGCACGTGAGCATGATATCATCATCCTGAAGGTTGTATTCACTAGAAGGGGCTAATAAGATAGCTCTTCAATTGCATTTAGATTTGCATCTGTTTTCTTTTTTTCCAAAGTGCACCTCTTCTTTACTTTGTGTTTTTAAGAAGGGGACGCTATTTAAGATATCAAACATTAAATAGATACAATCCGCAGGCTTCTAAAATTGCATGCAAGATTTGGTGTGCCTATTTTTCTGGAGAGCATTTCTACGGCCTCCACCAGCTCCTCGGGGTCAGGTCAGAATAACTTCACTTCAAGGAAGAGGATGTTACTTCCATATGAAATACTTCCATTTCTAAGTCCCCGCCTCAGATACAAAATGACTAACTAAACTACATCGGGGAGACAAAACATAACTTACATAGTTTCACAACTGCATCCTCTAGAATATTCATATTAAAAGAAGAAAAAGACAGAAAACTGGCAAATGCAGCTTCTGATGCAAACTCTTCATTTATACATATATAACATCGAAAATTTACTTGGCTGATTCTGCTCTCTTCCGTCTAAATTTAGACAGCAGTAATGAAAGCTGCAATTTTCCTTTGAAAATTACAAATCTGTAGCAATAACTATATCTATACCTACGCTGCCTATTTCTGAAGTGTTCAAAAAATATTCACATTGCTGGAGAACAGGTGTTTGCTGCGACATGTGTTTCATGACTGCCTTCCTGAGCGAAATAAGAATGCAGCAGCGAATTCAACCCACGCCCAGGTGCGCAGGGAGAAGGGCTTTCTGGAGGAAATATGTCTATGACTCCTCCACGGGGCGAGAGGAGGCTCTAACTTCATAACTCTGATGGACTGGAAAGATGATCATTGATTTTTTTTCTTCGCAGAGGAAGAACGTTACAGTAATTATGCTTTGCTTATTTTACTGCAAGACTTTCTTTTCTATTTCACTTGTGACATAGTTTCTCTTTCTGTGGCATCCTGAGGAAGAGTAAGAGATACGTCATCCAATGTCACCATGAAGCGGTATAGAAGTTATGGCGACATCTTTCACTGGACTTCAAGCTCCTGGAGGACAGGACCTGTAACTCACCTTGATCATCCACACACATAGGATGTTGTGCTAACCCCAGCAATAGGATATGCTGAAGCACTGGATGTGACATTAAGTATAAATCAATGCAAGCTGATCTCTAGGACACCACCCCCCAGAACAAAAAGGCATGGCAGAAAGGCAACTGGCTCCACAGTGTGGTGACTCATGCAATAAAACACACTCGGAAGAAGTCGAGAGACTGGCTGTGGAGAGCGAGTGCCCACTGGCTCTCTAAAATAAAATCACGATCATTGAAATAAGTATAATGTAACTAATAATAACATGTGAAATTAATAAAATGCGAAATAAATCTGGACATCTGATACTATGCTCTTGCAGCAAGTAACAGAGAACCAGATTCAAACTGACTTTGATCTATGAAAATGAATCAATTTATTTGAGAGAATATAGAGGAAAGATCAGGCTTATTGATCTAGTGACTTAATGAAGCCATCATGGACCAAGATCCCTTGGGTAATTTGCCCTGCATCCATGTGGTTGGCTTCATCCTAACGTAGCTCCCACGCTGTGCAGGCGTGGCCCGTGGATGTGGCCAGGAGCACACACACTCCTATTTGTGGATGCAGGAGAGATAAAGAGGCCCTTGGAATAAAGAAAACCTTCCCCAAAATATTCAGAAAATTTCCAGAAGTTTCTTTAAGCAGACGGGGTCATAGGTTTTTCTCCCTAACAAAACCTCGTAAGGGGCATTAGTGCTGGGGTTGTTTGTTTGTCGCTTTGTTTGACTTTTGCTGCCCCGGCAGCGCCACCTCTGGAACACATCCTAGGGGCCAGGGTCGGTTCCCAGGGGTACAGGAGCTGTGCTGAGGCTCGGTCAGGGTTGGGGCGCACACCAATGTGAACTGAGAAGAGTAGTTTTCAAAAGGTAGACAGAATAAAGGACTTTCAGAGTGAAACAAATGTTCTCCTAGGGAAGTATGTAATTGTAGAAAGCAAAACCATGTGGGTGTGGAAAGGGAGACCTCGTAAACAGCAGACGACCCAGCCACAGCGAAGCTGTGGGCTTTCTAATTAACCTGGCCCACGCATTGTTTAAAAATGGAAAAAGTGCTCAATAAAAACCCACCAGAGGCATCTGTCTAAACACAGAGCCCTGGAAAGAAGAGCTATTACTGAACAGACGACAAAGTGTATTCTACCCACGTGATGGAGATAAGTCTAGTCAACCCACCAAGAAAAGTCCTACTTGTCTATTCGGTGTCAGGCACTTTCCAAACCTGTTCTTCTGTTCCAATAATGCAGAGACAGAATCTCCAGGTCATGTTCATTCCCACCTGAGTCAGAATGGTAGCTAAGGGAGCCTGGTGGACCTGGGTCAGCGGAAAACCTGGGACTTGAGATGCATCACTGACCAGCAGCGCTGATGCTGCTGCACTGGGCATGCGGAGTGTGCAGCTCCCCAACCCTCCTTGGTCTGGCCCATTTATGGGTATGCCAATCAGCTGCATATCTGGAGGACTCACGTTTCTACACTTTGTTTCTGAGTCTTCATTTAATCACAGCTCTCCGCTCCCCCATGTACCCAGATGGCGTGCCATATTCTGTAAGTTTGACTCATCATGTTTTGATGATAGAAGTTAATTTTTAGAGAGGTGTCTCAAGGAAAGAGGGTTTTAAAACGTCAGGTCCTTAACATTCATATGCCCCACAAAACATGCCCCTGCCTCTCTTTCTCCAAGGCATTCACTTGTTTATAACCCAGCTATATTTAACCAACACTTCCCCACTATCAAATAGATAGGTATTGTAAATTTCATAGCAACACTCCTAAACCTGACATTGCAATATGCGAGGCACCCTCATAGTTCTCTACTTTATATATTATTTTTATGGTGAGAATTAAAGCTTTTATGAGGCTGTAATTTTTGACCTTACCACCACTTCCCGGGAACTCAATGTTATCCTATTTTACAAAGAGCTAAACAGGAGAAAGAACACATTTCCAAGGTCAAGTGAATCTTCTGAATCTGGAAGGGAGAGGCTCTAAGCAAAAAAATATCTGTGAGTTTAGCTGAAAATGGATTTACTACATTACAAAAAAAAGTATGTCTAATTTTTAATAACACTAGCTACTTGCATTTACAAAGGTTCTAAAAATTAAAATATTAATATTGGAGATGTCATATATATTTGATTACTGTAAATAAAACCAAAATATTTTAAGAAAATATCAGTATATGTACTCTATAAAAAGCAAGTGACTTAAGGGGATCATTAAACCCTTAAATAGGTAATACGTATCAATAAAATGTAGCATTATTTCATGCAAGAAATATGTAGTATAGTGTGCACTTTGTAAAATTTAAAGAAGGATATGCAGTATGCCTGTCCTGTAGGAACTTAAAACACAATAATGGAAAACATGATGGAAACCAACTTGGAAGACATCTGGAAATTGCAAATAAACATGGTTTATGAAGCTATTGATGAAGAACAGCATAAGGACACATTTAAAGGTAACTTGACTGTGTCTTATTGACGGTGACCCAGTTCACATGGAAATGGCTTGAGATTCACGCCATGACTTGAGATCTCACAAAGCGTGTGGCATAAAGGGAATAAAGTAATGTGGAATCAGCTCTTCATTTCCTTATAAAATGTTCGAGAACAAATTATTTAATTTAGCTGACACTAAGTTTTCTCATTTAAAAAAGTTACCTTTAAAATTCTAAATTTAAAGCATTATATCAGATATTGGTTTAGATCATATTTGTCCACTATTTTTTAAGATAAAATTCCCATAATCTAAAATTCACCATTTTGAACATTTTAAGTATACGGTTCAGTGGCGTGTTTTTTTTTTAATCATATTCACAATGGTGTGCCGTCACCACCACCTAATTCCAGAACTTTTCCATCACCCCAGAAAAGAGGACCTGCACTTTCCAAGGCCCCCAAACTTGCTTTCCTTCTCCTTTCACCTGTTCTCTCAATCCTCTGGTGAACAAGGACACATGTCTCCCACAGCACAGCGAGTTATAAAAAAGATCAGTGAAGATGCTTTGGGGCCTGCCCTCACACGGAATTTTAGGCGCGACCTGGCCCACAGCGAGCGCCTTCCTTAGGCCTCCGTCCAGGCCCTCTCTGAAGGACTCTCGCCCCTGAACACGGAGCGGCCGTGGTGATTTATTCCAGCTTTCCTGCTGCTGCTCGTGTTCACTTGCTATTTATATGCTCTCTTCTATTTATATGTTCCTTTCTATTTATATGTATCTATACGCAACCAAGTCCCCCTTTTTCATGACTCATTAATTACACTTGAATTTGGGCTTTAGTCACAAGTAATATTTTCCTATCGAAAAAAAATATGAGAGCCTTATTCGAGTAGTTTAGATATATTACATAGAAACCTAAATCAGAATAATGTTTCCTCTGCTCAGATCTTTGACTGCTTGTGTTAAATCAGTGTCCCCTGTGTACGTGTCAACCTAGGTATTAAAATGACTCTCATGAGTTATGCATATTTGGGAACTTCACGTAGGAAGAATACCTGTTTGTCAATTTCAATTACAAGCATTGTCCATTGTCATGAGGCTCTAGGCATTCACATTAATTATTTTTACCCCACCCTCTGATCTTTGTTTCCCAGCTGCCTCTCTGTGTTTCATTCAGGACCCCCTGGACTCCACCCTCTTCCACAGCCAGCTTGTTTGGCTAAAGCTTTTGACCACCAGACTACCAGTGCCTGCCCTCCTCCCCACAAGTATCCATCCTCACACTGGTTGGTTTTGAAATGATTTAACGAATAGGGAATATGCTGTAGTTAAATGAAAAATATTTCCAATGAAACCTCTCATTTGTGGATAGCCCTCCCCAATCTTAATTTGAGAAGCAGAAACCCTGTGTTTGAGTTAGTTTGTTATTAGTCTGTTATTTTTCTTGAAAAGCTTTAAATAATGAGCTCTTGCTGCAGCATATTGTACGTGTTGAGATGGATTCAAGGCGCTTCTCAGTTCTTTCTCAATATTGTTTCGTGTGGATTGGAAAATATCTGCAAGTTATTCCTGTCATCATGAAGCATGTGTTTGCAGGTAGAATGCAATGAGCAGTATAGTTGAAAACATTTTCTATAAATTTGCATACAATCACACTCATAGGAAAATATATATGTTTAATTGTGTGTTTCAAAGCAGAATATATTGACGTAAAATATGTTAGCAGGCTGTTTGAACTCAAAGCTTAAGACAAATGCAAACCATTTTCAAATTCCCATAATTTTTGAGGAAAGTCTTTTATTCAAGCCTATGTTTTATGGTAAAAATTAACTTCCTTCTCTAGATATTCTTAGTCTACACTCGACCTCTGGGCATTCATATCCCAACTTGTAGAAATTGAGTTTACTCACATACTTAAACCAGGATGACATAATTATGGTTGGAAATCAATTTATTTTACCTTTTACTTTGACTGTTTTTTTTTTAAAAACTACCTTAATATCTTCCCTCAGTCAAGAGAAAGACGATGACTTTATTTCTTGGGCTAGATTCCTCCAAAACCAGGTCATTGGATCCCGCAAGCTTATCTATAGAAAGAAGATTCTTAGACATCATGTCCTGCCCAGATAAAATTCCGAACTCCTTCTCCATGTCTATGTTCATAGGTCCTAGTCCATGCAGATATCTCAAGGAGACATCTCTTAAGATCAAAACAAAAAGACCATGGCCACTCACATGTAATTACTGTAGCCCCTGCTATCAGAGGAATTGTTTGAGATCCTATGTGTGCTACAGTTTATATATGCACAGAATTTTAAACAGCAGAGTTTAAAAAAATCAATTTAAAAAAATCTTGCTATGTACAT
>PVJI01013685.1:0-46933 GCA_004026765.1 Micronycteris hirsuta
GGGGGCTTGGAGGCCAGGAAACCGAGGCACGGGCTAGAGGGGGACAGACGACACCCCCTCCGTGTTCCCCCACAAGGCAGTGGTGGTGAAGTCACAGGCCTCCAGGGCACCTGGTTGCCTCGGAGACCAGGGGACCCTCCAGGCAGAGGGAGGCTGAGTCGGTTTGAGTAATGGCGGAGAACGCTGCCACTGATGGGGAAAAATACATCTTCATAACACGGTGAACCTTTTGGAAAATGAAATAAGTAAAATAATTGAGAGAAAGAAAATTGAGTTTTTATTGCTTTTTAAGTGTTTAAGTGGAGGTTTCATTTAGGGAAATTATTGTTGCTTTTATTTTTAGCCACTGGGTGGGGTGGGGGTGGGGGGAGCTTGGATTCAGGGTGGGTCTCAGGTCTCCTGCCTCTCCCCCTGGAGCCCCAGGGGCACCCCCACTTCACAGAGCAGAGGAGGAAATGGGGCTTCAGGGGAGGGTCTGGGTCCCACCTTGCTTGCTGCTGTCCCTTAGGTCCTGCCATCAGGCTGGCCACTCACCCCCTGTCTTGGGGTCCCCTGACTGTGTTGGAATGCCCCCCTCATCTTGGTAGCTTTTGCCCCACAGTCTGGTGAGGGACATTGCTGCCCCCGAGCTCCCGAGCTCCCCTGAGTCTCCGGGCCCTCCCCTTGTAACTTCCTGGCCCCTCCTGACTGGTCCCTGAGTCTCTGTTCCAGCCCTGCAGGGCAGGAGAGCAGAGGTGGGGAAGGGGGCTTGGTAAACCCTTACTCACTGGCTCCTCCGCTCCACGTGCAGGGCGGGGGGCGGGAAGGGACACTGACCAGATGCCCAGAGGTGCTGATTGAGCCTCTCCCCACGCCCTCTGCCTGGTGTCTATAGTCTCATCCCCACTTCCCATCCCTGTTCCCTCTCCTGTCTTGTCTCTGGTTAGAACCCTACCACACCCTGGGAATGGTTCAGGTCAAGGCCACCAAAGACCCACTGGGCAGCTCACACAGTGAATGCGGCGGCCCACCTCTCCAGACCCCACTGCCCTCCTCCTGTCCCGTCTCTGGCTGCTCCTTGGGTTCCCTCCTGAGCCTACTCCCCTACTCCCTGTTCTGTCTCTGGGGCTGGCCTCTCTGAGGCTCCAGTTCAACCCCAGTCTATTCGTTCCACAGACCCCTCATCTCTCACTAAAGCAGCGGCTGCAGTGGCCGCCTGGTCTCTTGCCTCCACTCTGCACTCCCTGCGCCAGCAGCTTCTCTCAGTTGCTCAACAGCATCAGGCTTTTCTCCACCCCAGGGCCTTTGCTCATGCTGTTCTCTCCATGGAGAACGTTTTCCCCCCTCACTTGGCCTGACCAAGCATCGGGGGTACTCTCACCCTGCAGCTCATAAATTAGGAGGCAGGAACCATGGCTCCCGTCACCTCAGTCCCAAAACGAATTTATTGGCACATGTGACTGGAAAGCCCCGACCTGTGAGCTTCGGGCATGACTGGGTACAGGTGCTCAAACATTGTTACCAGGACGCAGCCTCTCTGTCTGGTTGTACTTCCTTGTGCGTGAACCCCATGCCCAGGCAGGTCCTCCCAGGTCCCACCTCTTCAATGTGTCTCCTTCCGTGTCCCCTCAGCTCCGGAAGCAGGCAGGGCACATGTCCATCCCAGAAAATCACTATGGTACCAGAGACAGAGGAAGCCGATAGGCCTGGCTTGTGCCAGAGCAGGGAGATAGGGGGAGGGCATGTGCTTGTCGCCAGCCCATGCGAGAGAACTAAGAGGTCAGGGGTTCCCCCGGGACCACTGAGAGTGAGCATCTGAGCGGTGCAGCCGGTCTCTGCTGAACCTCTGCAGCACCTCGACTCCCCTTTCCTTGGCTACTTCCTGGAGGGGTGATTCTCTTTCTGTTTGATCCCTGCTAGGCTGTCAGCCCCGAGGACCTAGGCTGTTTTGTTCACCACCAGATCCTCAGTGCCCATAAGGGCAGGGGAGGCTTCCGTGTGACAGGTGGGGAAACCGAGGCAGGGACTTGCCCAAGATCACTCATCTGTGCTCGTGCTAAGGTGCCCATGCTCCATTCCTCATATCATCCCTGTTGCTCCCTCCATCGCCCCTCCTCCCACTGCTCTGGTCTCCCCCTTCCAAAGCAAGGGCCTTCCTTCCACCGGCAGCCTCCACCTCTGCCTGTCTCCCGGCTCCTGGGTCCTACGCTCCCCCAGTGGTGCCCTTGTCTGCATCCCGCTGCACCGCCAGGGCCCGAGGCCCCACTGACACTGACTTGCACACAGCGGCCCCGCTCGCAGGCGTGCGGCTCCTCAGTGGCTGCTCTCCACATCACCCCCCACCCCTCCTGCCCCCAGCCACTCAGTCTCAGGCCCTTCAGACTCGTCTTCTTCCAGACACCTGGACCATGGCTGTCCCTGGGGCTCTGTCCCCCACTGCTGGCCTCGTACCTCCCCTCTCAGGCCATGCTCTCCCCTGCTGTCCCCTGGGCCTGGTGGACACATTGTGCTCATAAGTCCCTGATCGCTGCCTCTGGTCATTCTGTGAGACCCCTCTCCTGGGTGTCCTTGAATGCCTGGAACCCAGCATATCCATGTCAAGTTTAGGGTCTCTCCCCAGATGTGCTGTTCCACCCACGTCCAACCCATCCCTCTTCCCAGCGGCCCCTACAGAGACAAGGTCACAAGAAACAAGAATCCACCCTGGACAATCCAGCTTCCAGAAGGGCCTCCCCCCTTCTGCTCAAAACCATCCCTGGCTTCTTACAGTCCTCACGACCAGCTCAGCTCATCGGTGGGCCCCAGGCCCTTCCGGTCCATCCAGGCTGACTGCCCCAGCCCTGAGGCCAAGAAAGAAAGACACTTGGCCACGGCAGGGTATTCTTTCTTTCAGGAACTGGAGGACAGAGCTGCACCTGGGATCTGGGAGGCGTGGACTCGGCTTGCAGGCAGCATGTCAGGCTGCTGGGGGGGTGGGGGGGGATGCAAACCTCCCCAGGCCACAGCTCGGTTTCTATGCAGTCAGTGTGCTCTTCACCGGGCCTCCTGTCTCCCCAATGAAGCAGCCCTCGGGAGCCTCTCCATGGGGCGTCTTTAGCTCTTCCTCCCCTTTGGAGGGAAGTGGCCAAAGGGGTCTTTGTCCATTGGCCCCAGAAGGCTGACCTTGGAGGTGAGAGGACAGTGGTCACTGTCCTCAACCTCCCTAACTCTTTTCTCTCCCTAAGGGGGGGCGGGGGGGAGAGGAAGGAGGGGAAGGAGAAAAGGGGAGGGAGGAGGGGGAGAGGGAGAGACAAGGAGGGGAGATGGGCAGGCAGGCAAAGGGAGGACAGGAAAAGGGAGGGGAGGGGAGGAGGATGCACCATCCTGACCAGCAGAGAGGCTGGAGGGAGGGGGAGGTTGGCCACAGGGGAGTCGGCCATGGCTGCAGGAGACAGATAAGGTGGGGAAGAAAGGCAGGCAGCGGATGGGAGCGCAGGGATTAGGGGCTCCAAGGGCTTGTCCTGGGCCTGGGGGTGAACTAGGAAAGAAGGGAGGAGAGAGAAGAGAGATCCCACTTCTGGGGACCCTTAGGTGCCTGAGAGAGGCTTCGCCCCTCCCTACCTCGGCTGCCCAATGAGCTGTCTCAGTGAGGCCAGGAGGGACAGGGCAGCTAGGGGCTAGGGGCTCTCCCTTAATCAAAGAAGGAAAGTCACAGCTATGGCCCATCCCCCATACACCAGCCTGGCTTGCTCACACCCTGACAGAAATGGGTGCCATCCCTGGAGTCACCAGGGACTGTTCCTGACCTGGTGAGCTCAGCTGCCCTTCACCCAGGTGTCCTACAGAGCTATGTCCTCACACACGCATGGCCACACACGGCCTCTGGGATTCCTGGACTCTGTTTGGTGTCTGTGGCCTTTCCCCAGGGCAGCCGAAGACATGCCAATGCCAGCTGGGCCAGGGCCAGGTAAGGGAGGAACCCTGAGTGGCACGCTGTCAGTATAGGGGCTGGATTCCGAGGACACCCCAGTTCTCACCCCCAGGGCAGGGTGAAGCAGGCCCCTTATGGAGGGCCCCTGGGCCCCAACCTGGAGGAGCCCCAATCTGAGGCTACCTGAGTTTACACTGGTCATGGGCCTGGGAACCAAGTCCCTCCTGGCCAGGGGAGCCCAGCCCTGTGGGGGTGGGGGCGGGACTCTGGCCTCGCTCGCTGTGCTGTTCTCAGTGCCCAGCACACGTGGGCATGTGGTGGGCACTGGAAGACATCTGGAGTAGGCGAGTCCTGAGCTGTCAGAAGCTGGGTCTCTAGGGTGATTGGTGGGAAGGGGCCCCTGCAGAATTATGCAGGCACCTGCCTGAGGTGGCCTCCTCCCTGGGGAGCCCACTTGATGAGACTGAGTCAGGGAAGGGCTGCCCAGCATCAGCCCTGTGGGGCGGACGTAGGACCTGTTGGCGGAGAGCCTGGTTGCTGGGGGCAGCGGATAGGGATGAACGGTTCCTGTTGGGGGTGGTGAGCCGGTGGGGCAAGGCGGCCTCGGGCCTGACGGGTGACTCGGGGCTGGGCCGGGAAGGTGGGGAGGCCTCCTGCAGTGGGTCTGTGCAGGTAGCAGGGACCTGGCTGTCCAGGCCGCCCAGGCCACCTCCACAGGGGCTGAGTACGCGGTACAGAGGGGCTGGCCTCACCCCGTCACAGGTGTGGAAGCTGAGGCCCTGCTGGGCTCTCAGGTCCCCAGCAGTCCCAGGCCCCGCCAGGGCAGGAGGTGGTGGGTTTTCCCACCAGGCATGTTTATCAAGTGGACCAAGATCCTCCTCACAAAGACCTCAGGTAGGGAGGGCTGGACTGCTAGAGGGGCTTGGTACCAAGCCTTTTTCTTTCATTCATTCATTCATCCCCATGTCTGCCCCTGGTACCCTTTCTGGCCCACTCTAAACCCCTCTGTCCCCAGGGTGGTGGGGCCCTCCCCTCTGCCCTGGCATCGCCTGCCCAAGTCACTCTTCTCCTGCCACACTGACCTCCTGATTATTTCTCCAAGAAGCCTCTGGACCTTTGCTTTGCTGCTTTTAAATTATTTTTTCATCTGGAACCTCCTGTTGTAGGTGCCTGCATGACTAGCAACGCCTGACACTCAGGTGTCGCCCAGTGCCTCAGGTGCCCTCCCCTCCTTGGTCACCCATCCGAAGCTGTCCTCCCCCCCATTTTTTACTTGCATGCAGTCCTAGTTTGTTTCCTTTGGAGCCTAAAAATAGCTTGTTTAATGGTTCACTGCCCATCATCCGTCTCCCCCAGGAACTGGGAGCCCCGAGGATAAGGTACCTCACCAGGTCCTCCTTAGGAGCCAGGGTCCCAGCTCCTTTCCCTACTGGTCCATGGGCGCCTAGGACCGCAGGCCCTCAGGTCAGGGCAAGGCAGGACCTGTCCGTGGACCAGCAACACGAGGATGGTTGCCAGGGCAATGGGCTGCCCATCTCTGAGGGTCCCCTGTGAAGGCTTAAGACTTTGGAGCCAGGCTGTCAGAGGGGGTCCAGAAGGCCAGGACCCTGAGGACCCCAAGCATCCAGAAAGCAGCTGCCCAGGCCCCGCCTGGGCCGGGCCCTGTGGCTGGAGCCCAGACAGGCTGCTTGTACAGGCTGACACTACGTCTGGGCACCTCCGCCCCAACGTGATGGAGATAAACGAGCAGTGTCTGGAGCCGAGTGGCTGACAAGGAGACTGGGCAGCCTGAGTGGTGCAGGCTTGGGAGGGACGAGGCAGTGGGAGAGGAGGTGTGGGGAGAGCCCGCAGCCCCCCAGGACCCTCCGCTTGTGGAGAGGCAGGGAAGTGGGCTCCACGGGGTGGGGGCGGGGAGGCGGCCCCAGGGCCACGCTCAGCCTCGGCCCACAGAGGAGCACACCAGAGCCTGCCACCCCATCAGGTGCTGAATTCTGGGTCAGGGTCCGGACAGGTGCTGTCCTGGCTCCTCACCCCACCTTCCCCACCCTCTGCTCTTTCCCTCTACCCTCCCAATGTCTTTGGGCTTCAGGAAGGGTCCTGTCTGGCCACTGTCTGGGAATCGGTGGCCCTGGCTGTGGTGGGGCTGTGGGCGAAGCTCCTGAGACCTGCCCCAGGAACCGGCAGTCTCTGTTCTTCCCAGCCAGCTGTTGCCCCCTACAAGGCAGTGCCTACAAAGCGGCCAGGGCCGCAGTCTGCTCATTCCTCTGAGATGGAAGGGGGTCTTTTTCCCTGAATGAGATGTGGGCCCATCTTTCCTCAGCCTCTTGGAGGCCCAGGACTACCAGATAACCTTAGGGTGTCTTTGGAGGTCAAGTCCACAGGTCCAAAGAGAACAGTGAGAATGAGGGAAACTATGGCTTTCCCTGCTGCCACCTGGTGGCTGTATCAGGCAAAGCACCTGCTTGTCCAGTTCCCCCAAGGAAGTGGATGGGACATCCCTCAGGTTTGGGGACAGAGTCACAGGTGGGCAGAATGTGCACTCCCCACACGCCCCACCAGGATGCTGGCCAGGGCCCTGTGCCTTCCTTCACTTGCTTGTACTCAGAGCTGCCCCAGGTGCCATTGGACACATGCTCACCAGAACCTTCCAGAGTGCCTTCAAAGGAGATCTGGTATCGCAGATGGACTGTCTGGCCTCCACTGTATTAGGGAAGGACTGAGAACTGAATGACACCAGGGACATCCTTAATGCATCTGGATGGTGGAGGAGAGGGGGAGAATTGGGGAGCCTGGAGGGAAGCAGGGAGAAGGGGGCCAGGGAGTGGGTGCAGTCCGTCCCAGCCATGCCTGTCCTGTCCTTGTGCAGCTGGCTCTCAGCGCCCTGCAGGCCCCACCTGTCTCATAATGGCCCCCTCTTTTTTCCAGAATGGGGTGGGGGGTGGCCTGGCTCCAGGACCCTGATGCTTTGGCCCACTGGACCCAGCAGACAGAAGGGTCTGAGGAGGAATAGATTTGCTTTTCTGCAACCCGTCAATTCCCTGCCACGCTGCCTGCATCCAAGGTCACATCAAGGTCACAACATCTACTGAAGGAATTGTGGTGTGGCAGGCAAAGTTAAAAATGGGCACCGAAAATGACTGTTCTGGAGCCCAGGGAACACATCAAATGCGGGCCCCCTCACAAGGGCTTTCCTCTCCCTTGTCTGGGCCTCCAGGGGGCGTGCCCTACCCTGCCGCCCTGTCCTGCTGGGTCGCTGTGGTTCTCTGTGCCCCACCCCCCCAGGCCACAGGATATGCCGTTTCCCCAGTGGTATGTTTCCCAAATTCTCAAAAATTCTGTGAAGAATAATCTCCAAGAAGGGATGGTGTTGAAATCACTGGGGAATTCTTACATAGGCTTAGCTTTTCTAAGTGTAACAAGAAACTGAAAAGCCACAAGAGAAAAAAATGGATATGTCTGACTACACCCAAATCGAACATTTCCACGCGGGGAAAAAAAGTCAAAGTTTAAAGACAAACAAGAAGCTGAGAGAAAAATTACACATTTCACAATTTCTAAAGTGCTCCCTACAGACCTGGACGGAAAAGATCAACAATCCCCCTGAAAAATGGGCAAAGGAGAGGAACATATAGTTCACACAACAGGAAATCCAGAAGATCAGCCACAGAAACCACAGCTCAGCCTCCTTCCTCTGAGAAATGCATATGAAATAGGCGAAGCTGGGGAAGGCCCCTGCACATTTCTGGGAAGCCTGGGGGAAGCAGAAACTTGCAGTTGCCTGACAGCGTATAAATTGCGTGACCTCCACGAAAGCAATTTGGCAATAGCCAACGCAATTAAAAATGCACGGAACCTTTGACCTAGCACGGCCCACCTCTACAAATTTGTCCTGCAGATAAACTCACACGCATGTTAGGGACTCAGCCACAAATCACGCCCGGGCGTTCACTGTGCCATGTATCCAAGAGTAACCGATGGGGACAGTCTTCCCTGGGGAGTTGACTGAGTAAATGCGGAGCATCCGGCCACCCAGAGCACGCCGCTGCTAAAACGGGTGCGGGCCAGGCAGTGCCACCTGCAGTGAGGGAAGAACAAGATGTGGGAATGTCCGACCTTTTGGTGCCTGTGGGCCGCACTGGAAGAAGAAGAGTTGGCTTAGGACACACACTGAATACACACACACTTACGAAAACTGATAAGCAAAAAAAAAAATAAATAAATAAAAGGTTTTAAGTAAATTTACGGTTTTGTGTTGGGCCGCATTCATAGCCACCCCGGGCCGCATGCGGCCCACGGGCCATGAGCTGGACACCCCTGGTAGTGTGTGTAGAGGATGCTAACTTCAGGGGGGGGCGTTTAAAGAAGGGGTCAAATGTTCTGGGACACTGCCATCACCCTCAAGACTTCTCATCCCCAACTTCCCCGGCCCTGTCCGATGAAGCTGAGCTGCGCGGTGTGGGCGGTGTCCAGCTGGCTCCGCCCCCTGGTGGAGGCTCTGGCCAATGGGAGCCCAGCAGGAGTTTAGCAGGCAGGAAAGTGAGGTCGTGTTTATTCCCTTGCCTCGTCCCAGTCCATTCTCCCCTTGACTTTTTGAAACAAAGATCTGATTGCATCCTTCCCTGTTCAAAACACTCTATGGCTCCCTGTTACCCTCTGGGTGGAAGCCAGGTCCCACCATAGGGCCCCACCATGGCGGTGTGTGAGGGTCTGCTCCTGCTGGCCACTCATTCTATGTACTTCCCAAACTCCCCCAGGCCTCTGGTCTCAGCACAGTTCCCTCTGCCTGCAGGCCTCTTCCTGCCTGGGGGACAGCCTCAAAGGACCTCCTTGTCCAGCCTGGGCTGCTGTGCTCCTTCCCTCAGAGGACCCGCCCCCTTGTAGTGCCTGGCTCTGGGGCTGGCCCTGCCCGGTGGTTGAAAGCAGGGAGCACCCATCCCCGCACCCCACCAGTGTCCCTGGAATGCAGAGTTTGGTTAAATGCACAGAGGTTCCACGGGCCCTTGGCGTCTGAAAACCTTCAGAGTCTGTGTTCTGTGGCAGGGCCCTGCTCTGGTCCTTTCAGACTTTGGAAAGAAGGTTCCCTCCTTGACTCACCTCTGGGAGGCAGGACCAAAAGGGGTCAGGGAGGACCCACTAGACAGAGAGCAAGGCTCAGGGAAGAGCCCAGGTGGGGCTGGCTGTGGGGAGAGCCTGGTGTGTAATTGGTAAGAAGCCATGTTCTTAAAAATAACTCTGCTGTCAGCAGTGGTGAAACAATATAATAAATATGAGAAATAAATCTCGTTACCATGTAATGAGCTGCCTTATTAATGTGTTAAACTTGTAAGAAATGCTTAAGTGTTTAATTGGCACCTAATGAGGGTGCCAATTAGGGATCATTATACATTTCTCTTAAAAATCCCAATTGGCAGGAGGGCATTTCAATCAATGCCACAGGGCTGGTTCCACAGGGACCCCATCCTGGTGGTGCATCTGGTAGCTGTACCTGCAGGGCCACACATCTGGTGCTTAGCCCCCCTGGGGTCCACAGGGAGGTCAGGGCCACCTGGGTCGGTCCTGCCCCAAACCCCACGGGGCACCAGGACTCAGTTTCTCCTGAGCCACCAAACCCTGCTGCTCACCAAAGCCCATCTGAAATGGTGCCTCTGTCAGGAAGCTCCCTGTCCCTCCAGCCAGATGGGGGGACTTGGCCTGCCTGGAGGCTTCGAAAGGCTGGAAGCTCCCTAAGGCCCAGGACCCGCTGGAAGGACACCGCACACAGAGTCCAGCACCCCTCACCCAGCTCCCCAAGGAGCCCAGAGGACGATTTACCAGGAGGCTGAGCGGGGGCAGGGGCTGCCGTGGCTGGAGAAGCTGTGCGTCCTGGGGTCTCCCCAGGGGTCTCTCTCTGTGTTAAATATCCTGGCCACCTTCACAAGTGCCCCTATGTGCCTGGCAGGGCCTAGGGAAGGGCAGGCAAGGAACTCAGAGTGGATTCCATGCCTCCTGCCTGCAGGGCTCAGCCCCTGCCCAGGAAAAGTAAGGCCAAGCAGATCTATATTACAGGCCAGGCCAGCAGAAGGAAAACGTCCTCAGCAGCTGGATCATGATTAATTACCAAATTAATCACTCGGGTAATTGCCAGGGAGCTGGGAGGAGGGCAGGGAGGGAGGCTGCTGCCCATCAGGGGCAGGGCCCAGCCAGGGGCAGGGCAGGGCATGACCCTGGTCCCGGCTTGGGGCAGGAGGGCAGAGGCAGGAGACAGGCTGCAGTCTGAGCAGATGACTTGGGCGGGAAGGGAGGCAGCAGGCTGAGATGCCTGGGAGGCCAGACCAGAAGGCACCAGAATTCAGCAGGAGCCTCATGCCCTGTGAGCAGAGGATAGAGGGGCCATGGGGGCAGCAGCAAGTGGGGCATGGCTGGGGGCCCAGATTGGGTGGCCGGGCTAGGAGGCCGGGGGAAGACAGCCAGGCGGTCTACGAGGGCACACTTGGAAGACTTGCAGGGAGGGAGCTGACTGGCCTCGGGGCTGCAGGCTGGGGGAAGGCAGTTGGCATCCCTGAGGTGGAAAGAGAATGAGTAGGGCAAGTGGCCAGCCCCTCCCCAGTAGCCTGTGGACCCCTGCCTCCTGGGCCTACAGGAGCCAGTCTGTGGCTCCTGTGTTAGAAGTGACTGGGGAGGTGGCCAAGTGACCTCTACCCTTCACTGGTTTTCAGGAACCTGAGGGACCCTGTCCTTCCCAGGGAGAAAGTGCTCCAGGCAGCAGCTTGGAGCCAAGCAGAAGGCTCTGGAGCCCCAGAGCTCAGGCCCCACCCCAGCCTTCTCCTCTGCCCCAGCTGCCTCCGCTCCTCCCTCCACCAGCCAATCCCCGAGGCTGGGCTGTGTTTCCAGGAGGCCCCAGACCAGGCCCACTTTGGGCCTGATCCCTAGTCCCACCCCCACCCCTCCCCCCACGCCCTGGCAGTGGGGGACTTGGTGAGGCTACTTGCACGGATGGGCAGAAGCAAACTTAGAACTTGGGCCACTCGGGTGGGCTGGGAGGACAAGGCCAGAGGCTGATCCGGGAGGTGTGACCTGAGCCAGGTGGACCCTGTGGGCCCCAGGGCTGCCAGAACACTGAGCCCACGTGTGACTCTGAGCTGCCACTCCTGCTGAAGGGCCCGCATCCCTGGGCCACCGTTTGGCTCTTTAGTGTGTTATTTCCTTAGCAGGATTCCCCTAGTGTTTCCGACGTGTCAGGCTCTGCTCTAGGCCCTCTACAAATATGAAGTCCTAACCCTGCGGAGGAGGGAGGGCCTGCCCCACAGTACAGAGGAGGAAAATGAGACGAGGGGTTCAGAGACTTGCCTGGGGCTGCATAGTGGCTGAGCTGTGATTCAGATTAGCTCATTCGTGCAGCAAGGGGCATTCGTCTGAGTCCTGTTGTCCCAGGGTCCTTGGGCAGAGGTCTCTGGTCACTGCACCAGCACCGCGGGGGGAAGGCACAGCTGACTCTGCGGCTGCTGCCCCGCCTCCTCCTCCTCGGAGCCAGGCTGCCCCCATCACCAGTAATCACTTTGCAGGAGCTGCTTGTTTCCTGCTATCTGCCTGGTTGGAGATGATGTATGGGGAGGAGGAGATGGCGCGGCTCCTGCCCGCCCCAGTCACACAGCTTGGCTGCTGCAGGCGGCAACCGTCCTGGCTCACGTGCTCACTGAGGGGATGCAGGAGCTAAAAGGCGGGGACTCTCAGTGACATACCCAGGACCAGAGCTGGACATGCCATGAGAGATGCAGGGATCGGAGCCTGACCTGGGGGTCCCTCGGAGCTGGGTCCAAACCCACTGTGACTGAAGACGAGTCACTCACCCTTGCTGAGCTCAGCTGCGGGTGGGCCAGCCCTGCCAGGGACATGAGAAGGTTGGCTCTCCCGCTTTCCGTGAAGTCGAGCGGTGAGGCTGAGAGGGGCCAGGCCACCCTCAGAGCTTGGCACAGGCCTCTCCTGTGCCCAGACGCTCACAAGCGCTGCCGTGTTGCATGGTGAGGCCTTTGTTCCCTGCTGGGAGAGGCTGTCTGGATCGCAGGGTGGGGCCCACTGCTTAGCCCCCCTAAACCCAAGATGGGTGGGGCCTCTGGGCCCCTGCCCATGCTCTGGAAAGAACCATTCTACTTAATAAAAGTACCACAAACCGCATACATTTATTGAAGTCTCTCCACGTGCTTTTTATGAACTCACTTAATTCACAGGAGGCAGGACCCATTTATCAGTCCTCCACTCAATAACCTGTCCCGGGCAGCCAGTGAGCACCAGACTGCACTCAGGAGACTCAGGGCCCCAGCCCTGACCCAGCCCCAGCCCTGGTCTGCTCCTGGCAGGGAGGAAGCCAACAGCTTCCTGCACCAGCCACCCAGACTCCTGAAGAGACCGCAAGGCCAAATGCCTCCCAGGGCACACGGCCTCCTCACCACCCCCATCCTGTAACCCGGGCCTGCACTGCCACCTGGTGGTTACATTGGGAAGGACTCCACTAAAGCAAATTGGGTCCAGTCCATCCACAAGTTTGGGGAGGTCAGCACCTGAGGGTGGGAACAGACCTCCTCTGGGATCCCTCTGGAGGGAGTGGAGATGGGTGTGGTCGCTCTGGGGGAGCAACACCATTGGCCTGGGGATTCTCGAAGAGCAGTGTCTGACAGACCCACCCTCCACCAGCCGGACAAAGAGCGTGACCCAAAAGGAGGTACTCAGTGGAGAGGCAGTGTGTGTGTGTGTGTGTGGTGTGTGGGGCTGGCCTGGTGCAATGCAGGCTCTCCACGTTTGCAGGGTCGCCTGGTGCGATCGCCATCGGTAGTGTCCTGGTTGGGAGGAAGCCCATCGTCCTTATGTCTTGCCCCCTGCCCAGCCTGACATGTCCCCTGTCACCCGTGTCCAAGCGCAGTGCCGGGCCTGGCGCAGTGAAAGCCCTGCTGTGCCCGCAGTCGGAAGGGACGATCCCGCCCCCGAATTCTCCTGTCACCGGCCTGTGTCTCTGATGCTTCCCGGGAGGGGTGCGTCACTGCTGCCGGTGTCGCTGTCCTGTGCTTACACTGTGGGGGACTCTTCCAAGGCCAGCCCCAGCTGGGTGGCCCGCACCTTTGAAGAGAATCAGTGGGTGGTGGCAGCTCTGTCTCCGAGAACATTCTATCCTTGGGGAATTTTGGGTGAGAGCTCTGAGGTTAACCCACCTCGCATCATATCCGGGCCCCACCACGTGCTAAGCAGCCCTGCTGCTCCATGCCTCAGTTTCCCCATCTGTAACGTGAGGGCCGAGAGGTGCCCGTGCTTCGGGATGGCTGGGGCATCAGTGGCTCTGAGTCTGCCTGCAGGTGCCCCAGGCGGCTGATGCACACGGACTCTGGGGCTGACCTACCACAGGGGTTTGCAGCAGGAACGCCGCCCTCCTCCCCACCCAGGGCTTTAGAGCGTCCCCTTCTCGACTTGTTATCCGGTCGCTACTAAGCTCTCAAGCCTCTGCCGACCTGGTGTTCCCGGTCTCCTTCAGGTAAGCAGCATCTCGGCCAGGTCAGGGGCCCACACTCTCCATGCTTGGCCTTCTGGGGCCGGCGTGGGAGCAGGGTGGGCCAGGGGTTCTGCCTGCTGGGCCCTGACCCAGAGAGGCCCATAAGTAGCAGCACTGAGCCTAGCACCAGGCGAGTGAGGTGCATGGGGCACATTTAAGAGGCACCGCCTCAGACTGATGCAAGCGCAGGGTCAGCCTGACTGAGCAGCTCCTTACATTTTGAGCCCTCGGCCCCCGGTTCACCTCCCCCTAGTCCTGGTCCTGCCAGGTGAGCCCCATGTCAGGGCATTCGGCGGCGTGAGGGCTGCTCCAAACCAACAGGGCAGGGGGTGGAGGGAGAGGCTGAGTGCAGGGTGGGATTTGAGGATGGGCCCAAGGAACAGGCGACAGGGCTGAGGTGGGTGGGAGGGAAGGCTCCCTGCAGTGCCTGTGGTGGCCAACAGATGGCAGCAAGGATGACATTGGAGGCTGGGAGATTGGGGAGCCCAGTGCACTCACTCCATACCCTAGGCCCCAGCACCCTGCTGTTTCTAGGGCTTGTCTGACATGGTGTGGTGTAGGACAAGGACAGAGTCCCTGGCTCTAAGCCTAACAACCTCAGTGTCTTGGCGGGGGATCTCTTCTCTGTAAGATGGGTGAGAGTCTGCCCTTGCAGAGGGCACTGGGGTCGAGTGAGATTGTGCTGGGATGGCATCAACCTGAGGTGAGCATTACTAGGACGAGATTCCGGCCCCTGAGACAGCCCAAGGCCCATTGCCGAGGCCCCTGCTGGGCTGAGTAGCCCAGGGCTTGACCCACATGGGGGAGACCAGCCTGGTTCCTGTTCCTCCCGCCGCTTGCTGCCTGCCCTTTTTCTAGCTCCCGAAGGTATGCGTGTGAAGGGTCTGCTCCCCCCGCATGCTGCCCGATCTGGGGAGCACAGGCCCAGCCCTGATCTCCCAGGGTAAGGGGTGGGGTGTGGACCACTGCCAAGGAGCTCTGAGGTGGGGTAGACTTCCCAGGTGGGATAGTATCTGGAGTCACCAGATCCACCCACCTAAGGGTCTCCACGCCCACCGCTTCCCCTCCCCCTCCTCTCCCTGCACCTGAGGCTCACACACTTCTGGCTCATCTCTCAGCATCCCTGGCCTCTCAAGACTGTCCTTCGCATGACTGTGGATGCCCCGCCTACAGCTGCCCCTTTTCCGGAGTCCTGGGAGGCCAGACGGGATGGGACACCAGATTGGCGGTTCCTGGTTCCCCCCGGTATCCTCAGCCAAGGCCCTCCGCATTGGGGCCTGCCACAGGGTGCCACCAGCTGCATAGGTTGGGGGTGTCTGCCCTCAGCCTCTGAACCCCCCGGGCACACCTGGACTCTGTCCCTTTCTTCTTCATATGCTGTCGGCCCTTCCTATCTGCGGGCTCCACAGTCACAGATCCAACCAACCCTGGATTGGAAATATTTGAAAAAGTTACGTTGTTGCAAACAGTTACCTCATTGCCAATGTGTACTATGTAACTAAGCCTACAATGCTTGCTTCTGTACTGAACATGTACAGATTATTTTTCTTGCCATTCCCCAAACAATACAGTGTAACAGCTATTGACATTGTATTATGTATTATAAATGATCTGGAAATGATTTAAAGTATAGGCAGGATGTGCCACGTTATTTACAAATACCCCATTTCCTTTAAGGGACTTGAACACCCGTGGATTTTGGTGTCAGCAGATGGTCCTGGAGCCAATCTCCCATGGACACCGGGGGACAGCTGTAGGTGTAGATATAAAGATACAGACATAGAGTGCAAGTGTGTGTACACACATAACATGTGTGTGAGCACACACAGTCATCCTTTTTTCCCGTTTGACATCTGTCTCCTTCCATCTCAAGTGGAGACGCAGAGACTGGACCAGTTCACTGACAGGACGCAGCGCTGGGCCCGCAGTGGGGCTCAGCGATGTTTCTGGAAGGAATTCATGTCAAGGTCAGACTGCTCTACCAGAGTTTCTGGGCTCCCCCACAAGGACCTGCCTTTACATTCTGAAGGCGTCCCCGGCCGTCTGCCTGCAGCCAGGCAACGGGAAGATTGCATTCACTTCGGCGGGAAGGCGGCACTTCACTTTATGAAAGAAGATGGCTTCTTCTGAAGGCGCCTGCCCACGCCCACCCTGATCCCACCTCTGCACGCCTCAGCTTCTGCCCTGAAGCCCTGCTCGCTGTCCCTGAGGCGGGGTTTTGCCTCTGCTGTGCGTGCACGTCTCCTGGGGGCGTTTCCCAAGCGGCCCTTTTAACCGTCAGTTTCTGGAGCAGTCACGGCACGCAGGTGGCTCTGTCTCACTCTGCCTGGCGGTGAGGGGAGTTCCCATCAGCCCACCAGGCCCAAGGTCACAGAAGGGCATGTCAACCAGAACCTTCTATCCCTTTCATATTTATTGATCCCGCACTCGGTGGGAGACCCGGGAACTGGTGGGGAAGCTGGTTGTACTCCAGGACTGGGGGACAGCTAGGAAACAGAAGGTGGGTGGAAGGAAACAGGAGGTGACTGTGGGGGTACAAGGAATGGCGAAGTCGTCCCTGCCACCCACAGAAAGCTGTCCTGTGTCCATCACCTAGCCGAACCCACCCACCAGGAAAGGGGCATGGGGCAGGCAGTAGGAGAGAAAGGGGAGGTGTCTGTCCTTCTGGAACCCCTAGCCCCAGCCCTGGTACCAGTCTTACTCTGCAGGCTCCATTTTTAGGGTCCCCCAGATATTGGGTCTTCTTCGGCTTCCACATTCTTGGGCTGAGGCATTACCCAACAAAATGGGAATGGCCAGCCCACCCACCCATTCTCCTCTGGCCCCAGGTCCCTCAGGAATTCTTCTGCCCGGCTGCTGAAGGAAGAACCTTCTCAAAGACCAGGGTTGTCACTGATAGGCCCAGTGGGGTGGCCGACCCCAGTGGGGGTGGCCCATGGGATGTGCTTGGCGCCCTCACCCTTCCCCAAGGCCCTGTCCTGTAGCCCCCACATCCAGCTCAGGCCCCCACCATGGGACTGGGGGGCTACCCTCCCCTCATTTTCACTTCTCTTATCCTGAAGGCTTGGCTAGTCTGGTAGCCCTCGAGGGAAGCTTCTGGTCACTTAAAAGTCCTGGTTTGTGGGAGTTTTACAGCTAAAATTGGGACGGTCCTGAGAAACCCAGGATAGCCGGTCAGCCTACTGTCACCTGGACCTGCAGGTGGTTCCCACACACATGCCCCTTCCGGCTTCCCACACTCACCCATCTCCTGGCACTCTGGGAAGGGAAACACTATTTTGTCTCCTTTAATGTTCAGACCCAGCGGCCATGTGTCCTGAGGGGCCACACCTCCCCCTGACCCTTGGGGCTCACGCGCCCTCCCTCCTCTGGTCCCATAAACTCCTGTGCACGAGGGCGCCTCCACCCAAGGGGAGGGCAGGCACCCTCCGCAGCTGATGTCTGAGGCCCCAGAACAGCCTTGAACTCAGGGTTAGAGGCCATCTCATCAGACGGGTCAAGGAAAACCAACTGGGCTGGCACCGCGTAGCTGGGATCCAAGTGACTATCCCATCCCGGCCACCGCCCCTCCTGCCCCTCCCTCCTGGGGCTTCTCGCCGAGAGTCACAGGCCCACACTCACTTCACGGGAACATTCTAATGACATCTTTAATGCTCTCACATGGAGATACTGTGAGCTAAATCACAGCTTCCGTGCATCCTAAATTACCCGCCGCCCTCCAGTCCGTTCCAGTGATACCCCATTTATAGCATCTCGAGGAGGGAACACGTCCAGAATCTTCCCCATGTGGGCCACCCAGGCCCTCACATCCTGACACGTGGTATCTGCCCAACAGAAGATCTGTGCGTGCCGCCCCTACGGCCCCTCCAGCCAGCAGAAGGTGGCAGCAATGGTGGCGAGGCTGGGCACGGGGACATGCTTCTGGGCGTGCTCAGGTGCGCCACATGCCCGGCCGCTCCTGGGGCTGGCTGGGCCCAGTGCTTTGCCCACACCCCCCAGACTGGTAGAATTCTTGAGAGGAATGGGGTGGGTGGGCGCTGTGATCAAAAAATAGACTAGGTTTCTTTAGTCTGTTTCCCGAGAGGCGATCCCCACCCCACCTCAGGCAGTCAGAACATCCCCCACCAACCTGCAGCCTGTGACCTCAGCTCTCGGCCCAGTAGCCCCACCCTCAGCCCCAGATCCCCAATATACAGCAAGACAGGGAACCGGTTGCAGAAGCAGGTTCCCTGGCTTTTAGAGCCCAGTGAAGAGAGGTGGGGTGTGGGCAGCAGCACCCGCACCCTTTCCTTTCCTCTCCCTTCAGCCCCTGAACATTGAAGGCAGAAGTGGCTGCACCCCAAGCTCCTCCACACACCCTGGGGTGTCGGGCGACTTGAGGGTGGCGCTGGTGCAGAGGGTCTGCATCCCGCCCGTGGTGCTGGGACAGGCACACGGCTGTGCGTGGGCAGGTTCGTGCGTGTGCAGGGGGCCTTTCTGCAGGTCTGGGCCCTGCCTCCATCCCCCCACTGCCCTTCCCCGCAGCTGCCATCCTCGCTTAGGCCCAGCCGACAGCTGGCCACCCAGAAGCAGTAGCGGGGAGACCCCATGGACACTCCGCACCACGGGCCTACTTTGGCTGGGTAGCCCTCCTTGGCATCCTTGCCCACTGGGCAGCTTCAGCTCCATCCTGGTACCACCACACTCTGTCCCCGAGACCTGGGTGGTTACCTCTCCCACCCAAGAGGAGGCTCCAGATTCCAACGACAGGTCTCTCCCAACACTCCTCCCTCCCATCCCATGTCTCCCCCACTTCCTGCACATTAGGGGGGCAGACCCTGACGTGAGGGGTCTGGGTAGGACACAAGGAAGCCAGCAGTGACTCTCGGCCTTCTTGGCAGGAGGGCGTCCTCCATGCTGGGACCCTCACATCAGGGGACGTCAGTGGCCAGATGCCCAGCCCGGAGAGGCAGCAGGTGGGTCCGCGGGACAGCAGGGGCCTCGGCAGGGTAGGTCCCAAGAGTCGGCCGCTCTGTGGGTACGGAGGCAGGTGTCTTCACCAGAGGTCCAGGCCTGTCCCTGGGCCACTCACGCGTGGATGGCATTGGCTACGTCAGCGAACACCAGCCGGCTGGGCCTCTGCAGTGCGCCCTGAGGCGGGAGAGCAGGCTGCAGAGAGACAGTCAGAGGCGTCAGGCACCTTGACCCAGGCCTTGCGCTTTTGACCTAGTCACAGTCCTCACTTCCTGGTGCCCGCTGGCACCAGCTACACCCTCTACCTGGAATGCCCTCCCTGCAAGCTCAGCCTAGCAGTTCAGCCTGGCTCAGATGACTCCTGCCCCTGCAGCCATCCCCAGCTCGCCCACCCGGCAGCCTTCGCCCCGTGGGCCGGCCAGATGAATTATGCAGGCCTCTCGTCTCCCCACGGGGCAGGGTTCATCTCTGTAATGCAGGTCCCAGCACAGCAGCTGGCCCAAGGGAGAGGCACGGAAGACAACGGTCAAGCGGTCGGCAGTCCCCAGGCTGGGTGCACTACGGTTCTCGGCCCAATTTCCTGACTATCCCAAGGGGCAACGCGTGTCGATCTAGGTGACACAAAGTTGGTGGCAAAACCAGGGTCTCTCTGGTCGCCCGGCCTGGCTTCTCCTGAGTCCACTCTCCTAATTCTGCTTCCGGTAGGGACAGACCCCCACCCTCAACAGTCCAGCAACCGCTGGGGTCAAGGGAGGAGCGATGCAAAGGGATTTCTTGGGTCGGGGGAGACCAGGCCTCCTAATGGTGCTCTGGCCCTTGGGGCTTTGGGGACGGATTCTGGCGGGATGACCACACAGGTACCCAACACTTAGGGCATAGGAGGCATGTTTAGCCGGGTCTCTACCTGCATGGGGTCTGTCAGTTGCTAGGAGCCCATCAATCTATTCAGAAGTGCCACTGTCCCAAGTGACCCAAACCACCACCCTCTCAGGACCACGGGCTCTCAGCGAGCAGAGGGAGCCGGGGGCTCAGCGCCCTGACCTGTCCCATCGGCCCTCTCCTGCTTTGCCAGCTCGTGCATGGGGTGTCGGGGGAAGAACTAGGCTAATCACATGCCCACGAGAAGGCTGAGGCTCCGAGAGGCCAGAGCACTTCCCGGATCACCAGGCTCCGGGGCAGAGCCAGGCTGGATGCCAGGGCCACTGTGGCCTGGCCTCGCAGGGACCCACACCCCCGTCAGCTGCCACCTGACCTCATGGCGGGTGCTGGACTGCTGCACGAGGAAGAGGGAGGGGCTGGAAGCATTGTGAGGGGCTGCAGGCTGTGGGGGAGCCTGGCAGGTGCCCACCTTGCCTTGCAGGGCCAGCGTGGAGGCTGCGTCCCGCCCGTGCTCCAGCAGCTCCTGCTCCAGCTCGTCTTGCTCCTCCGTGGGGTCGAAGTTGTACATGGGCATGAGCTGGTGGCGTAGCTTCTCCAGCCTGGGGGTCGGGGGGGGGGGGTGCAGAGGCTGCGTGGAGCAGGGCAGGCCTTCCCCTCCCACCGGCCCTGCAGGCCCTGCAGGTGAGCCGGCGAGGCCACACAGGGCCCACGGCCACGCTCGGGAGCCTAAGTTTCCCCCGGGATTCGATGAAAGCCATTTCTTTACCAGCTCTGCCTCTCAGACAGGGGGCCTGGGAGGGGTACTACACAGCTGTCATCTGTGGGGGTCCACGGGGACTGTCCAGGTCAGGGCAGCTGTGCGACGGGAGGGGCGTCAGTGGCAGCCAGCTCAGGGCAGCGGGGCAAGGGGCGGGGCCGTTGGTTGGAGGTGACCCAACCTTCTCCTCTTCTGCTCACTCACCCCAATCCCAAGGTCACACCTGCCTGCCCTGGTGGGAGCACCCCTAGGGGGTGGGGCTCAACCATCCTGGACAAAAGGGGCCACCCTCAACCCTGAGTGTGCAGAGGCGGCCCTGACCCCCTGACCACAGTGGGGAGCTGATGGTGGGGACGTTCCTTTCCCACCCACATCCCTGGGACCCTGGCCCAGCACCACCCATGGGCTGGAGTTTTGGGAGGCAGCTGGGGACTTACCTCTTCTTCTTCCTGATGTACAAAACCTGCAAGAGAAGGAACGGCATTCAATGCCCAGGAAGGGAGGCCCTGATGGATCCAGCGGTCCCTCGGGACAGGGGACATGCTGAGCTGATGAACAGGAGACTGTGAGTCCCCAAGTCCTCAGGGACCCCCACACCCCGCTCGGTGCCTCCCTCCGAGGTGTGTGAGACGCTGACTGTGTCCTTGAGGAGCCCAGCCCAGGGGCCGTGGGCCGCCTCTGCCCACGCCAACCCAAGGCTCCAGGCCCTCAGCTCCTGCTGGGGACGCCACAGGGCTGAAGGGGGTGGGGACACTTCAGCATACCCCCTCCTCTCAACTCTCCCCAGGCCCACAGACAAGAACGGGCAAAAAGAGCAGGACACAGGCAGGGGCTCTAGGCATGTCTCTGGGCTGGGCTCCCGGCGTTTCCAAGGAGGCTGGTGGCCCTCAGTGGACAGGGCCCGGGAAGAGGGTCTGAGCCCCTGATGTCAGCCCAGACCACTCTCCAGTGTCCTGATGCTAGAGGGGTGCAGGAAGACCCCCCGTGTCCTAAACTCCGTTGCACAGATGAAGATAAAGGCCTGAACAGCCCAAGAAAGCAACCAAGACCCAAGGGCTCTGGGCTGGACCAGGAAATCCTCGTATGAAGCTCTGAAGGGAGGGGGAAGTGGGTGACCACCAGGAAGGGACACCGGGGTTCCCTGCCATCATCTTGTTCTCCCCGAAGCCAGCTGTTTCTGACCACCAGGAGCATGATCTCCTGCCTGGGGACAGCCACATCTCCAGGCTCTGTCCCCAACCCTCTGTGGCTCTCATACTCTTTGTGGCCCGTGTATAGCTTCACTCTGGTTTGGTCGCCAGCCTGCCCCAGAGCTCCTCCTGCTCCTGGGGGACCCCAGAGGCCTGGGAGGAAACTGAGGTGTCCCTTGCTCCTTCGTATTCCCTCCAGGGGGTTACCCTTGCTCTCCTGCGGGTGGGATGCAACAAGAGGTCCAGGTCTCTGCCCCAGCCCCAGCATCCTGTACTCCCTCGCCCCTCAGCCCTGCCCCAAACCCTCCTCCCTGCCCTGTGATGCAGAACGACCTCCAAGAGAGGCCAGAACCTTATCTCCATGCCTTCCCCTGCTGTTCCCTCTGCCCCGTCTGCTGACATCCCCCCCCCGCCCACCCATCTAGTAATGGCCCCACCTCCTCCAGGAAGCCCTCCACCAGCGCTTCTCCTGCATGAGACACACTGCCTGGCACCGATTCGCTCCTCTGCGCATCTAGCATGGCTGGCCTGGGGCTGGCATGAGGAGAGAGCATCTCTGGGCCCACCTCCCGGTGCTCAGGAGCTGTTTCCTGCCCTCTAGTGCCTTTGCCCCATAACCCTCTCCCTCTGCTTTTGGCATGAAGGCTAGCCATCCTGGCCCTCCGGATGTTCCTCCAGAACCAAGGGTAAGGCAGTCCTAAGTTCCTAGGGTGAAATCTTTCACGAAGAATTACAAGGGCAGATTCCAGGCCCTGCTTGGCCCCTGAGGTTAGGGTGTTTCTGTCCGTTTAACCGCTGCGTGGGTGCCAAGGGGAAGGACTGGCACTCTGCCCCGCCCCGCCCTAGGAGACCACTCAGGCCCTGGCCCCACGCAGTGCGTTGCATCCTGGCCCTGTTTGCTGGCCGGCAGTTATTCCTTGGCAGTGGTCCGGAGCCCACGGGGCCATATGGCGACTCCGGTGTAGCGGCAGCTGCAAGCAGGCCATGGATGGACCACGCGCAGCCCTGTTTGTCAGAGCAACATGCTTCTGAGCCACAACCAGCCGTCGGAGCCTGCCAGGGGCAGTGGGCAGAACGCCGCCATCGCCAGGCCCGCGGGGGGACCTCAGCGGCACCCCCACCCTTCCTGGTCTCAGGCTGCGCAATCTCCAGTGATCCCTCAGTGTCGTTCTGGCACTCACGTATCATCCTGGAGGAAAAGCTCATGTCTTCAGTGCAGACACCAGATGTGGGAGCATCCTGTGCTCTGGCAGGGGACGCCCGCAGCCCTCCGTCCTGTTGCCCACCCAACTCTGCCTTTCTCGAGACACTGGGGCCAGCCCTCCGCCTTGAGGTCTCAGCTCTAGTGTTGCCTCCTAGTTGCCCCTGACCAGCCGGCCTAGAAAGGCCCCGCCCAATTCCCCAACCCAGTCCCTACGGGCTTCCCTTGGTTGCACGTCTTCCACTCCCCGTGGAAGGACTCAGTCCCTGGGGTCCTGAAAGCTTGATCTGGGGCAGCTACCCAGTAAGTCACTGCCAAGTACGTGAATGAATGCACGCTGCCAGGGACCTGCCGTTTGCAGAGCATCCCACCCAGACTCTGCCTCCCGTGATCTGTCCCAGGTACCTCTGGCCTCTGGCCCTGTTGCACCCCCACACTCATCTGCCTGGCTGTTCTGCTTGCTGTTCACAGAACCTTCTGCCTGCCTCCTGACTTTTGCCCACCAAGAACCTCTACCTGGAAAACACCCCAACTCCTATGTGGCCTTCATGGCCCAGCTTAAAACACCATGTACCCCTCAGAAAGGCCCCAATCAGAAATGTCTCTGGTTCTTCCAATTGGAGGCAGCCTCTCTGGTCTCTGGGCCCCAGTGGACAAACCCCTGGGGGAGGGGAGGATTGCATGATCATTAACAGATGGCTATCTTTGATTAGAGTCTTCAAATGTAAACACTGACCACCCTCCTGCAAGCGTACGTCATCTGGGGCAGCCCCAGCCCTCACCATGGCCACGGCCAGGCCAATCACCGTGATGATCCCGAAGGACAGAAGCATCGTGCCCACGCCAGCTGTGCCGCTACCCACGTCGGGCATTCTGGTGCCATTAAAGCTGGTGGCTTCTGGGCTGAGGGTGGTGGTCGCAGAGGCTGGCCCATCTGTGGCAGGCTCGAGGTCGGGCTCAGAGGTGGGTGGGCGGGTGCTGAACCAGCCCCTGGCAGACAGGATTCTGGAGGTCATGCTGATGCTGAGAGACTGCCTGTGGTCAGCCAACCTGCTCACTCACTTCTGACATCAGGACTGGCCCAGCCTGTGGCCCCGCTACCCACGCAGCTGGCCACCTCCTTGGATAACGGGAGCTCCCTGCTTCCCTGGATCCTGGAAAGGAAAGAGTAAAAAATATGAGGCTAAGGATGGGACTCAGAGGTGAGATGAAACCCCCTAAGTTCTGAAAGCACTGGAGAAATACAAGTTGGAGGGCGAGGGCAAGGCCAGGGGACATCAGGACATGTGGCTGATATATCGACAGTTCCCGTGCGGCTTTAGGAAAGTGAGAAGGAAGCCCTGTCCCCGCTTTGTGGGCAAGGGGACCATCGTGAGCATACTTGGGCGACGTGAAAAGTAGTGAGGTCTGAAGGAAAAAGTGTCTCGCCTGCCCCCCCAACCATTCCTCCCCACAGTCCCCACCCCCTCTCTCCCTGCCTCTACATCCCTCATCTCCTGGTTGGAAAAAGAAATACTCCAGCTTTTTCCTCTTCCGAAGGAAAACTTGACCAAGAGTCAGACAGGCCTGGCGTTGAATCCCAGCTCAGCCTAACTGGACGATCCTAGGCAAATCCCTCCATCTTTCTGTGTCTGTTTTCCTGACCCTGAGGTGCGGATATTAAGGACATCTCCCTCACAGGGCCAGAGGGTCACCGAAATGTCAGAATGAACGCGACCCTGGAAAAGACTTAGCTCAGCACAAACCCCGTCCACGGTGAGCACCCAGGAACTGTGAGAGCTTCTCCCCCCCGCCAGCCCCCTTGGGAAAGGGAGTCATAGAAGCCACTGGACCCAGCCCACTGTGTGGTCCAGGTGGTGCTTGGGATGGGGGCGGGGACAGGTATGGGGACCAGAAGACAAGAACGAGAAAGAGGCTAGAGTCAGGTCCTCTGGCAGGGCTCCTCTGCCCGCTCTTGGGGCCACCGGACCCCTTATAGGGGACCTAGTTGCCGCCAGGGACCAGGAGAAAGGCAAGGGGAGCATGTCTTCCAAGGCAGGGACGGAGCTTTCACTCTGAGGTGCTTGTTCCTGACCCCTCCCCAGCTCCTTTAGGAGCAGGGGGTGGGAGATGTGCCCGGCCCAGGGTGTGGCTTGGGCCCTCCCGGGCCAGAGGGCCCCGGGGAAGGCAGGGTGGGAAGGGGTCCCAGCCAAGCTGCCCGGGAGCCTAGGGAGGGGAGGGATCCCTAGCACACAGCTGCACACACACCTCCCCGAGCTTGCTCACGAGTATATATGAGGTGCCCCCAGTGCAGGTGCTCGGGTGTGTGTGAGGTTGGCACACACCCGTGACGGCTCCCTAGGCAGGGGCAAGGCTGGGAGACCGACATGGGGTGAGAGAGCTCCTCTCGCCCTCTGCCCTCTCTGCCCTCTCCCTCCAGGGAGGCTGGGCAGGTCAGGAGTCCCAGTTCTTTCCTGGCTTTGCCACTGACCCCAGGAGTGACCTTGGGCCAGACCCTTAACTCTTTCAGGGACTCGTTTACTCCTGTGCCCAGAGGAGACGAAGAGCCCTGCTCATCCCGGTCTGGCACTGCCTCAGCGTCCCAAAGCACAAGAGAAGGAAACCAGGATGAAAGGGGTCGGCCCCGCGACCTCTGTCCGAGAACCCGCGCACCGTTCTCCACCAGGTTCCTCAGTCCTCCCTGACCCAACCACCATCCCCGCCTCCGCGACCTCAGCACTTACTTAATCCTCTCTGGGGCTCCGAGCTCAGCGGGAGAGGCTAGGGGTGGTGGCGACAGGAGGGCCGGGCCGGGGGGAACCCCCAGGCCCGGGGTGAGGGGCCGCAGTTCTGACCTGAGGTCCACCCTCCCTGTCCGTTCCGAACCCGGCCTGGGCCTGCTGCGCCGAACCGCCAGCAGCTGCAAGCGCCCGCTCTCCCAGCCTCGCCGGGACGGGCAAGGCCGGGACCCACAGCGGAGGTGGGGCCGAGGCCAGCAGCCGCTCGAGTCCGCGGCCCTGGGGCGCCTCTCCTCCCTGCCGGCTCCGCGCCCCCGGGCCCCGATTGGCTGCCAGGTTCAGAGCCCTCCCGGCATTGGCCCACTCGCCTGTCGCTTGGATCCGGCTCCGCCCCCAGCGGGAGCCGGGTGGTAGTTCTTGGACACCATCTCTCACTCCCCGTGGCCTCTGCGGGAGTCGCGCGGGCACCGTGGGTGCTAGGCCCTTCCTGGGCCAGACTGCGGGCCCCGGGCCAGCCTGGTTCCACCTTCGCCAGGACAGAGTCGAGGTCCTATAACGCAGGCGGACGCGGCAGGTTTAGGGAGAGCATTGCACTGGGAGTCCTTGGGCCTGCGCGGAACTCTGGTTAGACCCTGTGCCGGCTTTGTGACCTAGAGCAGGATGCTTCCCCTCCCTGGGTCTCGGATTCCTGCTCAGATGGGTTCTGGTGTGAAGGCTCTTGGTAAACGGCGCCCACCCGGGGTGCAAATGCTTCAGAGAAGTTGGGAGAGGGCAGTATCATTCTTGGAGTGGTATTATTGGGCACCCCGGCCCTGGCAAGCCTCCGTATTCCCCAAACAATAGCCTCTTTCCAGGGCGCAATCTGCTCATCTCAGTTTAGCTCAGGGGAGGGGCCTTCAGCTGCCTTCTAATCCTCAGGTTTTCCAGGGAGTTTATGGAGATGACCGAAGTAGCTTGTTACAAATACTGACCCCTGCGGATCCCCGGGAAACTTTACGTCAAATAGTAGTTTGGTGAACGGTGATCTAGTTAACACTGGATTCTGGTGCGGGAAGGGGGCGTCGCCAGGCCGCACTTCGCGGGACATTGCCGTGAATTTTATAGGAGGAACCGAGCCCCAGAGAAGGCCGGGCACCAGGACAAAGCCTCACGACTGGTTGGCAATAGAGTCAGGATTCAAACCCTGGTCTCCTCTGTCCGGTTTCTAGTTCCCTGCTCCAAACCCTAAAGCGGGAGCAAGAGGGGTAACTGGTGCCCTGGGGTCCAGTTGCCACCTGGCCCCGCGCCCTGCCCGGGCAGCTCCCTCCGCCAGGTCCTGGGCTCGGAGTCCCGCCCACCAAATCGGTACACGCCCAACCCTGGGACTGTGCGCGTGCTAGACCACGCCCCTGGACTTCGCGATAACTCTCGAACCCAAGACCCGTAGGTGACACGCCCCCTTTCCGTCTGGCCTCGCACCGCGGCGGCCGGGTTTCCAAATGCCCGCTCCGAAAAGTCCCCGCGAGCTGGAGCCATGTCTCTGCCGTGACCTTCAGGAAGATCAGGGTCCCTAGAGAGCAAGCCCGCACACAGACAAACACTGTCTAGTCCGTGGGCCTGCGTGGAGTGGGAGCGGCGTTCGTGGCTTCTCCTACTGCCCTGCGGGGACTTTCGGGTGCACTCAGTGGCGTTAGGAACTCTGGAGCTGGGCGTTTGGGTTCGCCCGAGCCCTTTCTCTGCTGCGCCGACCCCGGAAGCAGGGCATCCGAGGGAGCTCTCGGCGAGCCACGCACGTCCGGGAGCCGAGCCCGGGGCAGGCGGGCAGGCTGGGTAACCCCACAGGCAGGTATGCGCTAGACATGGTGATCGGGTGTGGGTGCTGCATGGGCTGCAACACCTTCGAGACACCCCCTTCCCTCCGCACAGTCCCCCGTTCTGTAGAGGGGGAGATGGGCTTGGGGAGAGGCGACCCTTGCCTGGGTCAGTGACGCAGCGGTGCTGGACGGAGAGGGAAGAGGTGCCCCTGACTTCAGGCCTCCGCATCGCGCAGGCCACCGAGACTCCTATGGAGTCCGACGACCTGGATTTCTGTCTTGCCTGGGACAGACAGCTCCTTGCTGGGTGACTTTGGGCAAGTCGCTGCCCCCTTTCCCTCCCTCCTTGTCTCTGAAGATGTGGCACCTAGCAGGGGCTCAGTAAACGTTTGTTTGGACCTTGGTCTGTGTGAAAGGAAAGGGGACCACTGATTAAAAGCCTTCAGTAGAATTTGTGATAGCAAATATAAAATTAAAAATTTTTATATAATTTAATATAATTTTAAAATAAAAATTTAATATGACTTTATATAATTATATGCTGGCAATTTATGCTGACATTTAGGAATGTGGGTTACATTGGGGGTGGGGTGGGGTGGCATTTCAGCGTCCAAATCAGTGGCAGTACAGACAAAATGGCAAAAGCAAAGCCTCCAACCAAAGGCAGCCTCCTCTCCCTGGTAATATTAAGAGCGTGTAACATCGAGTCCCTCATGTCTTGAGCTGGCTCCCAGAACCTTGACATTCATTGACTAATGCACTGCTTGTCAAAATTGGTGTTGTTTTCTCCACTTTATGGATGAGGAAACAGACTCAGAAAAAATGACCTTTTGGGGTCAAACTGATGTGTCCAACCCCAAGCCTGGGCCCTGGCCCACCAGCAGCCCATTTATTAGCAGGGGCTGAGCTATGGGTTCAGCCCACTTCAGCCAAAAACATGAAGGAAACATCACTGGCCGAGACCAGAAAAAGTGAATAGGTGGGCGAGGGTCCACAATGGCGCCAGGAAGGCGGCAGAGCAGGATCGTGCCCTCTCTTGGGCAGCAGGTGGAGGGGAGGGGGTCCTGCAAGGCTCAGCTGCTGTCCTGCTTCTTCCCTCTGCCAGGGTGGCAGCACATCTGAAGACCAGAGCCACTTTGAGGAGCCAGAGTCTGTGACCTCCACCTCTGCCCAGCCGGGGCCAGCGACATCACAAGGAAAACTTGGGGACTGGGGGATGCGCAGGGGCGCCTTCCCTGGCAGCATGGAGCGTTGGGGTGGAGTGCTGCGGGTCCTCCTGTCTGGCCCGGGGCGGAGGGGAGGAACTCGGGGCTGGGCCTTCAGCTCCCGGCGACGCCATCTGCCTCAGGCTGGGTTGTTGAGCGCCACAGAGCTGGTCAACCAGTGGACAGCGGTCTTTGAGAAAGAGGGCATCCCTGAGGCTCGGGAATCCAGTGAGTACATCGTGGCTCATGTCCTTGGAGCCAAAACAGTTAAGTGCAGTGTTGTTGCGGTGGGGGGCAGGGGTGGTCAGAGGACCTTGGGGAGGAGACCTCCAGGCTTTTCTGACCCCCCAAAAGTGCTGATCTGAGAGTGACGCGATTTTTCTGGATGAATGCCTTAGGCAAATACTTGTTCACTCATCCTGCAAACTGTTACAGTGTGTGCCAGGCTGGGGGTTCAGAGAGAACCAAGGCGGCTGGTGTTGGACCCATGGGCGTTGTTCACATGAGAAATCCTGGTCAGGGTCTCTGGACCGGGGCGGCCAGTCACTCATGCTCTGTGGGACAGTTTCAGAGCCTGAGGCCAGCACTTCGGAGGCAGCCGCTGACCCCCGGGCAACTGCAGTGCATCCAGGAACTGAGCGGCCGCCGGTTGCAAAGGTGAGCACCCATGAGCCAGACCTGAGCGCTCTGAGGAGCCGGGGTTCAGCTTCCCCCAGCCCCACCAAGTTCATGATCAGGGAGGAGGAAACTGTCCAAGGCTAGGGAGGTCCTGGGATGAGGTAGTGATGAGGGGGATAAAGAGGAAGCAGGTAGGGAAGGAAGGCCTTGGCTAGGAGTCCCAGAGCACAGGAGACATGACCCTACCTTACACTTTTGGCCACAAGAGTTACCCCTCAACCCAGGCGTGGCCCTCGGGGTCCCGGCTCTGGCACAGATACTCACCCAGCCACCCCTCTGCAGGATGCCTGTGCAGTACATCCTCGGTGAGTGGGACTTTCAGGGGCTCAGTCTGAAGATGGTGCCCCCAGTGTTCATCCCTCGGCCAGAAACAGAGGTAGGTGTGCCACCAGGGCAGCTGGATGGGGATGAGGGTGGGGTTAAGGGTACTTGTCCTGCCCCAGACGTCCTCCAGGGGGCGCTGGGGCCCATGGCTGCTGTCCTTAGAGGCAATGCCCTTCCTAACCCGTGTGTCCTGGCTGGCTGGGTAGAGGAGGCCAAGAGGACAGGGGTCTCCTGCTGGCCTCCTCGACTGTCATCATATCCCAAGCCATCGCCCCAGCCCCGAGGGCTGGCAGTGGCTCAGGGCACCCCAACTAGCACTGTCTGTCAAGGACTTAGCCTGTGCCTGTCCTTTCCCCAGGGGTTGTCCTTGGGGCCCTCGGCCTACCTCACCCCTAGGAAACAAACCCCATCCTCCTCAGGAAGTGCAGGCCAAGAGGGGAGGGCCGTGGCTGGACATATGGAGGCCTGGTGCAGCTGTGTGACCTCAGGCAGGTCTCTGCCCTCTCTGGGCCCAGATGATGAGAGGGTTGGGCCTCCAGACCAGGAATCTGTGACTTGGTGGATCTACTATCTGGTGAGGTAATCACCTCTGTCCCTCCAGTTACTAGGACTGAGGAGTATATGGCTCCAGCATGCTGTCCCTTGGCAAGGCACCCTGGTCCTGGGAGAGATGCTTTCTATGACCCTTCTTGGGTTTTCCTCTGACCTTGTAGGTGACCGAGCTGGGAGCCAGTGCAGAGCAGGGGGTGAGGCTGGTTCGGGCCAGTGGGTAAGCCAGAGGGCGCCAGGTTCTGAGAAAGGGGTGTTTCTAGAAAGGCACCCAGGCACACAAACATCCCTGGGAAAGATCAGGCCTTGTCTCCCTGCCCGGCCAGGAACCCGGAGCCCCTCCTTGCTCTCCCAGCCTCTCTCCCCAAGCCAGGAAGTCCTCTCACTCCGCCCACCACACGCGGTGGTGAGGTCAGGTCCTCGCCTCACTGCCCACTGTCAGGGCAGGGACAGTAGGGAATTCAAGGCCTTGCTGAAGTCCCAGGGCTGCTGAGGGCAATGGATTGGGGTGGGGTGCGGGGAAGGAGGGGTAACGTGGGGGAAGTACTTGGACACCCTGACTCCCGGGTCAGGGCCCCATGTGTCACCTGGGACTGCCCCACCTGGGATTGGCTGAGCTGGAAAGAGATGTTAAGACCCAGAGTAGGATGTGGCCTGTTACCTGCAGGCTTTTGGGAGGTCACCCTGTGTCTCCCCCAAGCATGTGACCTCTGGCCAGGAGGCCATTCGCTATTCCCCAAAGCTGCCAAGGGCCAGGGTAAGGGGGGAAAACTACCATGGCGACCTCTGAGTCACCTGAGAGTTGGCCTGGCACCAGCTGTGTATTCCAGGGTCCTGAGTGTAGACTTGGGGCTCCCGGGGGGGCCCCTGTCCTGGCTGGGCCTGGGCCAGGAGAGCAGGTCTGCTGCAGCAGGAGTGGGGGGCGAGGGGGGGCTGCGGCCGGGAGCCCCGGTCCTCGCCTCGCTGTACAGACATTTCTCAGAACCTGCCGGGTTCACCCCAATGTGAAGCCACACTGGGGGTACGTTACCAAGAACTCGAGAGGACGTGGCCTGTGGCAGGGAAGGGGGGATGGTTGCACGGGAGGGCTCGTGCTGCGTGGGCTCTGCGTCCACCGAAGGGCAGTTTCTGATCACGGGTGCACGGTCTGAAACGTGAAGTCACAGGTGCCCGCCCAGCTGGGCGTTCCCTGGGGCCGGGCGGTGGCTCTGCTCCAGCCTGCGGCGTGTGCAGCGAGAAGCACAGGGCCGTGAGGGGGGCTGTCCCCACCAGCCTGGTCGGGGAGGCTCAGTGTCTTGTCTGTGATTGGTTGGAGGGAGGCAATGCGACCATCCTGGGGATGCCCCGCCAGGGACGTGATCCTAGCGGAGGGCGTGTGTGGCACTCAGGTCCTGCTGAGGCCTTGGGCCGTCCTCTTGAGGGGGCGTGGCGTCTGCAGAGGCAGCGGTTCCAGGCAGAGCCAATAGCTGTGGCCTTCCTGCACGGCCCTCTGCCCTCGCCCCACTCCGTCCTCGAACCCTTCCCTGTTCACCTGGAACAGCCACCCCGGGCCCGTGACCCGCTGGGCTCTCAGCCTCCCCCACGGAGCCACCAGCTTCATGCTGAGGGAGGCTCTTCACTGGATGAGGAAGAAAGAGAGTTTCTGGGCTTCTCAGGGGTGGTCTCCACTGCACCCCACCCCCTGCTGGTCCCACAGCCAAGGTGACCCTCCCGTGGCCTGGAGTGTAAGAGAGAGGCAGGGGGGCACTGGTGTCAGTGGTGACGCTGTCTCTCAGCTTCACACCCTGCCCGGGGTGGCCACTCACAGATGTGGTGTCTCTGAGGGTGGGGGTGTCTGGCAGGCACCTGGCTGCTGTGGTTGACTGAGGGGTCATTCTCCAGCCAGAGTAGGTCTGTCTGTGGCCAAGAAACCACGAGAAACTCGCAGCCCTGACAAGTCTCAGCCATCCCACCAGCCACTCTACGTGGGCTCACCGCTGAGACCGCAGGCTCTCGGCCGGAGCCCAAGGCTGCTTGCTGTAAGCCAGTCCCAGTGCTGGGGGTCCAGGCGGCTGCCAGCGCCCCAAGCCTCCAGGAGTGCTTGGTCCAGCCCGGTGGCAGCCTGTGAGGGAAGCCTTCTCTGCCTGGAGCCAGGCCCCCTGCCCTGTAACAGCAGCTCTCAGAGCAGGGAAGGTGGGGCCCGCTGGCCAAGCTCTGCCTGCCATGACTTGCTGCTCTGGAGACAAGTGAGCTTTGCTCCTGGGGTTGGGGTGCCCAGCAGGAAGAATTGGGACTCAGCATGGAGGGGCTTCTGTGGAAAGTAGGGCGTGATGGCTGGCGTTGGGGAGTTGGAGGCACCTGGGGTCTAGGACTCAGAGCGTAGCTTCCCGCGCCACGGAACGTTTGCCCCGCCCCTGGGAAGTGGCATTGGCCCCTCTGTGGGCCCCGCCCTGCTGGGGGGGAACACCCCTTGATGCATTCGAGCTCGGGCCTTGCTGTCACGGAGCCTGCCGTCTGGTGGGAAAGGCATACCCCGGTCTAGACCTTAGGCTCCCAGTGTGGGGAGCCATGGTAGTGAGAGCCTGGCGGGGGTGAGCGGGTCTTCCTGGAGGAGGTGACCTTTCTTTCAGAGAAAGGAAGCACCCATCTGCTGGCCCCGTCCCCCGCCATTCCCTGAACCGGGCCTGCCTGAGAGCCCAGGAGTCCTTCCTTCAAAAGGATGCCTGTGGGGAGGGGCCACACTGCCCTTTCCCTGCACCACACCTGGGCCCCCCACTCCACTGTTGGCTAGAAGCACCTGGCCTTGGGCAGCAGCAGCCCCCACCCTTGCCCCCACCCTACCTGGGCTACTATGTGCAGCTCCTGTGGGTGCCAGATGGGCGGGTGAGGAGGCCCGGGACATCCCGGCCCTTGATAATTGGCCACTGTGAGCTGCAAGCCAGGCTCGAGGCGAGATCTTGACCCCTGGGTCTGAGTTTCCTCACGGCCCTGTTGTGAGGACCTGACAGGTTAATATAGGGAAAGTTCTGGTAGCAAGGCCAGGCACAGAGAACCGTCAAGCCAGGAACCGTCAAGCAGGGTTCTTAGCATTGCCCCGAGCTGGGGGTTGCTGAACACTGACCACGTGCCGATGCCGTGTAGCTCGTGAATGTTGTCCGGTTTGCTCCCCACCACACCCCGATGAGGTGGGTAATCCTCAACTGCTTAAGTTTACAGGTGGGGAACCAGGCAGAGTGGCTGCCCCTGGTCCCAGCAGACGGGACGGTCAGCGTGACCACGCCCCCCCCCCCCCCCCCCGCATTCACACAGAGGCTAATTTTGCTGGGGCCACAGGGACCAGGTCAGCACGAGCTCTGATCCAAACCTCTGCCCCACAGGAGCTGGTCGAGTGGGTGCTGGAGGAGGTGGCCCCGAGGCCCCGTGAGGCGGGAGCCCAAGGAGGCCCCCTCATCCTGGAGGTGGGCTGTGGATCGGGAGCCATCTCCCTCAGTCTGCTGAGCCGGCTCCCCCAGGTGAGCGTCCCCTGCATCGCGCCACCCCACCCTGGCTGGGTAGCTGACAGGTGCTCACTGTCCCTACCCTAGCTGTCTGTGCTGGAAGCACCTGAGGGGACACTACCAGATGTGGGAGGACAGGGCTACCCCCAGCCTCTACCGCCGTCCCCTTCTGTCTGGCCAGGCGCTGGCCCACAGAGGGAAAAGGCGTGGGTCTTTCCCTCCTTTTCTGGCCCGAGGTTGGTCAGGGGCTCTGGTCCCCAGGCCTGGCCTCTCCCAGCACCTTCTCCCACACACCCTTCATGTGTTCCCGGAGCAGAGCCGAGCCATCGCTGTGGATAAGGGAGAAGCCGCTGTCTGCCTGACCCATGAGAATGCTCAGCGGTAGGTGGGCTGGGGGATGAGAGGGTCGGGGGTGGGGCAGTCAGACTCGGGCCTGATCTCAGCCTGTTCGGGTGACCAGCCCACTGATAACCACTCCCAAGAAGGGCGAGGCACTGGGGCAGCCTGGTGTGGCCCCCACCAGGGGACAAGTGGATGGGGGACACCAGGTGTCTCATGGTCCATGAAGGGCGTGTCTTCCCAGTCCTCACAGCCAAGGGCAGGAGTCTGCCCCTGAGCTTCCCTCCCCTTCCTGTCTCTCCAGGCTGCGTTTGCAGGACAGGATTCAGATCGTCCCCCTCGATGTGACCTTAGGTACCTTCCCCGCCCATCTTCCCCGGGGTGGGGACCCTGGGGACAGGTGCTGCCGGGTGGATGAGGCACTCTGCAGTACTGGAGAGAGGGCTTCGCAACATTTCTTCCCCCACACACACACTCACATGCACGCACGCGTGGGCACACACACGCACTCACGCACACGGGGGATCTCGGACCAGCCCTTGCTGAGGACAGGCAAGTCCCTGTGGCCTCCTGGGCTGACTTGACCCATGAGGGGACCAGCCCCAGGGCTGTTCTTATCTTCCAAATCCCTGTAGCTAAGGCGTTGTCTGGGGCTCACTGTTGTCAAGGCCTAAGCAGAAGGTTAAGAGAACGCCCCTCTTGTGTGCCCTTCGGCCGCGCCGTGCCCAGGCACAGCATGGCTCGGCCACGCAAGCGTCTCGGCTCCGGCAGGGGCCCCGGTGTGGCTCAGGGAGGGGGACGTGGTGGTGGGTGGAGCTACCACTCCACCTCCCCTTCTCTGCTATGTGTTCCTGGGACAAAGAGGGGAGCTGGGTGCACCTTCTGCTCTGGGGCCCCCTGGACCTGATCGTCAGCAACCCTCCCTACGTCTTCCGCCAGGACCTGGAGCAGCTAGCCCCTGAGATCCGCAGGTGCGGGGCAGGCTGGGACACGGCCCAGGCCTGAGCAGGCCAAGTGGGATGGGTCTGCCCATGAGCACCACAATGTCAGGACCTGGGAGGGTGGAGGGGACGGGGTGGGGCGGGGCCTGGGCGCACGCAGCAGTGCCTGGTGTGTGCTGCTTACGGGACAAAGGGGACCTGGAGCTGCCATCATTTGAGGGCCCCTCCCCTGGGTCCTGAGACTGTCGGGGCCCCTTCGTGGAGGCTCTGCTCAGCTCTTCCGCACCTTTCGGACCCCCATCCCGGACTCTCACCTCCCACCGCCTCCCCTGCAGCTATGAAGACCCAGCTGCCCTGGACGGCGGGGAGAAGGGCATGGACATCATTGAACACATCCTGGCCCTGGCCCCACGGCTCCTGAAGGGCTCCGGGTACGGATGGGGCAGCTTCCCTCGGTCGGTCCCCAGCAGCCTCCTCCCCTCCTGGGTGTCCTGGGCCTGCCCCCACCCCTCCCAGCCCGGGCAACCCGGAAGTGCAGGTCCGGCCCTGTCCGGCTGAGCTGGTCCATTTCTCCCCCACGTAGAAGCATCTTCTTAGAAGTGGACCCAAGACACCCAGAGCTCGTCGGCAGCTGGCTTCAGAGCCGGCCTGACCTGTCCCTCAACCTCGTGGCTGTGCGCAGGGACTTCTGTGGGAGGTGAGAGTCCACCGTCCCCAGCCCTCCAGACACAGTGGTCCTTCTACAGGTCTATCACAGCTCCGGCTGTGGGGACAGCGTGCTGTCCTCACTCCCCGGGCCTAGGCAGTCACTGGCCCTTGTTCCTGTCTCCTCAGGCCCCGGTTCCTGCACATCCGGAGGTCTGGCGCCCTGAGTGGCTGCCCTGTGGATGCCCGGACAGAGCCCCCACCTGCCAGAATGCCTAGATGACACTTCTTCCCGGAATGCTCCTGGGGGAGAGGGGCATGGGGCCTTCCAGAGGCCCCGGTGCGTGGGGCATTTCCCATGGCTCTGGGATTCCCCATGCTCTACGTTTCTAGGAGGCTTGGGGGAAGAAGGTCGTGCAGGGGTGTCCCTCCTGGGGCAGCAAAGAGCAAGGCCATCCACAGCCTGGCCTGGGGGCTGAGCAGCCCCGACTTCCCAGCCTGGCTCCGTCACACCGGTATGGCTGGTGCAGGCTGCTCAGCGACTGTGGGTGGAACAGCTCTGGGGATGTGGGGAGATTTGGCCAATAAAGTGTCAAGAGACTGGCCCTGGTCGGTATGGCTCAGCTGGTTGGAGCGTTGTCCCGTACACCAACAGGTCGTGGGTTTCGTCCCCAGTCGGGCGCTGCGAGAGACAACCGATCGATGTTTCTCTCTCATATCAATGTTTCTCTTCCTCTCTTCCTCCCTCCCCCTCCCTCTAAAATCAATAAGCATGTCCTTGGGTGAGGATAAAAAAATAAAGAAACAAACAAAGCGTTAAGAGACCAACAAAGAGACCACAGTTTTGTCACCGTGATTGGTAGGTGCTCTGGCTCCTGGCCCCCAGCAGTGCTGGGGGTAAGAGCGTCCTTCTGCCCAGTGGCGTGGTGTGGGACAGCAGTGGGGCACGTGGGGGCTCCTGGCCTGGGACGCTGGGGCCTCTCTCCTAAGGGCCATCTCAGCCCCCCACCGCCCTGGTTGCCCACCCGCACACCCCCTGCAGAGGGGCCTCGGCTCAGGGCACGGGAGCCTCCTCTTGCCGCAGCCGGGAGATGGCTGCTGGCTTCCGGGGTGGGGGGGCGGGAATGGGACTGAGGGTCCTGGCTGCACAATTGGGGGTCCCAAGTCCACATTCATTTAGCTGAGGGTTTGAGCCAGCGTGAGGTGAGCGGGGCTTGTGTTTACTTTTTATTCCCTAGTTTGAGCTGAGACAGCCCTTCCAAGGGGGTTGCAGCTAAACCATCTGTCCCTGGCTGGGGCCGGGGAGAGTGAGAAGCCCTGCAGAGTAGGCGCCGGTGTGGCCTCCACCCCAGCTCTGGTCTGTGCAGACCCATGACTGTCAGGAGGCCTGAAGGCCAAGCCCTTTCCAGTGACAGGGAACCTCCAGGTGATGCAGGTATGAGCCTGCCTTGGGCTGGCTTCAGAGGACCGTGGCAGACCAGGCCGGCTCGTTTCGCCAGACTCCCCTTCCCTCCAAGGAATTGTAAGGGCCTGGCCTGGAGGTGCGGTGGCCAGAGGCAGTGTGGTTCTCTGCTGGATCCCTGATCTGGCTCAGGGATCAGATCAGGTTCTGAGATCATGTCTTACAGTGAGACCTCCGGCAACAACTTTTCCTAAGAAACTGGCTCTTCTGGTTCCAGGGCCAGAGTGAGGTGGCGGCCTCAGTTCACTCTGCCAGCGAGGGGAGTGCGTGGCTGGCATCTGAGTGCCCAGTCTCTGGGCAGGGACTTTCCCAGAGAAGACTGGCCGCCCGGGGCCCTTGGTGGGAGTGGTCAAGTGGAGACGGGAAGTTAGGTCCCTCCCTTTGGTGAGTCTGTATTGCTGGGGTCACACCTGCTTTGAGTGATCCCCTGCTGTGGCTGGGCGTCACTCTTGCCTTGACAGAGATCATACTGCAACCCCCAGGGCCCTGGTGTCTGCCCCCTGCCAGCAGCAGCTACAGGGACTCCCAGTTGCCCCAGCCTCCCTTGGGGAAGAGCCACGGACTCCACACCGTTCCAGGAGGATCCTGGGGGTGGGGGGCGCAATCGGAGTGAGGCTTCGGCCTTCTGAGCCCTGGTGCTCTCCGACCTTTGCCTCGGGGTCCTCCCCAGCGCTTCCTTTCCTCTCCTGCTGCCTGTGCCCTTGGCTCTCACTGTCCCCAGTGGCATCTCCGGGCAGCTTCCCTGACCAGCAGCCTTGTGTCCCCTTGTCCCCCAGCCTGGGCTACACCTCTGCCAGCGCTAGCTTCCATGACACTCCCGTCCTCCCTGCTCAGGCCCATCCCCGAGGGAAGGCCTTGACCAGCGGTTAGGCTGGGCCCCCCAGAGAGAACGACAGTGTAAGGGCAGCCAGGGTCACTGAGGCAGGAGCCACCCTTGGGGACAACATCCTTCCCAGAAAACAGCAAGGCTCACTCCCCGGGAAAGAGGTCTAGGCCAAGTGGACTGGCAGGGTGGGAACTCAGCCTGCAACCAATGGCTTGACGGGGCCTAAAACATTGAGCTCCCATGCCAGAGCCACACCAGCCTGGCTGCAGATCCTGGCATTTGCCCGCCACCAGGATGTGACTTTGGGCAGATGCCTTCATCTCCCTCAGCCTTGGCTTCCAAGCTTGAGAAATGGGACCAGCGATTAATCTTACAGGATGGCTGAGAGGAGCCTGTGGGATCCACCTGTACGGGGCATTGTGTTTTCATCGGCTGCCTTGGAGGGCAGACAGAGGAAGGGTCCTGTAGCCTCGGGCACCTGTCTGGCTGGCAGGGTCGTGGACATCTGGAAGGGAAGGGAGGCAGGGATTTCAGGAGTGCCCCAAGGTCCAGGCCAGGGCGGCCAGTGGCTCCAGCCCAGGGAAGGCCAGGCTCACCTCCCCCCTCCTTCTTGGGGCCAGAGCCAAAGATGAGCTGTCTTCTCCAGCATGTGTCCCAGAGCCCAGGAGGCGGAGCAGCAGGAGGACGTGGGGCTGATGGTGGAGTCCAGGCCCCTGAGGTTTTGAGAGATGTGCCTGCTGCCTGTCCAGGCTCCTTCAGCCAGAGCCGGGGCGTGGGCAGAGGTTGTAGGGGTCTGGTGGACGTACTCTGGGAGAACAGGTCCATCCCCTCTCCTGACAGTGGAGGAAACCGAGACTCTGCATCCCAGTGGATGCCTTTTCCAGCTGCCATGGGTTTCTCCACAGGCACGTCCAGCTGCTTATTGAAATGTGCCCCCAAACCGTTCCCTGCTCTTCCCGTCTGGACCATTCACTTCCCAGCCCCTGCCCTAAACCTGTGGCTGGCTGCTGTGGCTATGCATGGTGTCAGCGTCCCGCAGAGCCCAGGTCTGGAGAGGTAGAGGGGGGTGGCTATGGGAGGGACCTGGGGACCCTGCCAAGGGCCCTCGGTGCTCTGAGCGAGCTTCCAGCGGAACAAAGCTGCCAGGCTCAGGGGGCTACTCAGCCTCTGCAGGCTACACATGCATCCCTGTCCACCCGTGGACTCTCTGCTCCACTTGCCCTGGCCTCCCGCTGCCCTGAAGAGCTGCGGTCCCTCCTAGCCATGCCCTCTCCCTCTGCCCAGCCAGTGTGTCCATCAAGAGTGCCCTTGCCCACCATGGCCATCAGAGTCACCCTCCCCTTCATGCTCCAACACCGACTGGCTCCTTTGGAGCACGCGCCCTGCCCTCTCCATTCTCCCCGCCGGCCCCGAGCCCGACCGTGGCCAGTATCGACGGCATTCTGCCCCTTGCATCTGGAAACCTTTCTCCTCATCTCTCTGAAGCTCCATGTGGACCTGGCATAACCCAAGCTCAGTAAATGTCCACCAGTAAGCTGGAGAGTATGCATTTTCTAGAGCGGAGCTGGAACTTTCCATGTGGCTCCCGCCTGACCTGACAGCAGCTCAGACATATTCCGGTCAGCAGGCAGAGGAAGCCATTCATGGCCTGGCCGCCCCCACCCCCACTCTCCAACCCAGGGCCAAGCAGCTGCTCGAGTTGAGCCATGGCCACTTCCAGGGATCAAGTGCACCTGATCTCTGCACGGTGGCCCCGCCAGGAGTACAGGCTGTCCCTGGCGCTAGCAGCAGCAGGCACAAGGTTTCCTGGAGCTCTGGGCCCCAGCCAGCCTCCAGCCAGCCCCCAGCCAGCATCATGTTGGCCAGAGTCATGGCCTGATCACCCCTCGTGACTCCTCAGTCCTGGACAAGCCCACTGGATGGGGCTTGGGACCGGCAAAGCAACCCTACCGCTCCTGTGGTGGGAAGAATAATGGCCCCAAAGAAGCCCAAACCTGCGAATGTCTAGCCTTCCAAGGCAAAAGGACCTTGAGACAGGGAGATTGCCCTGGGTGGTCTGGGTGGCTCAGTGCATTCCCAAGGGTCCTTATGAGAGGGAGGCCACCCTTTGCATCAGAGGGGAAGGGCTGAGGGGTGCAGACAGTCCCCTGGGGCTGGAAGAGATGAGGAGGGGGGCTCTCCCCAGAGCTTCAGGGAAGAGCGTAGCCCTGCCTATAGCTAGACTCTTGCCCAGTAAAACATCAGGGTAGGGCAATATTTCACAGAGAGATACTGTGTGTGCTAATGTTTGCCCCCCAAACATTGGGGTGTGGCAATGTTTCACAGAGAAATATTGCGTGTGCTAATGTTTGTGTCCCTCGGGTTCCTGGTGTAGGTAGCCTCCGCCACTCCCAGGAAGCCTGCCCTCCCTGCTCCACCCCTACATGTCCTGGAGGATCCCCGTTTCTCCTCTCACCCAGGGGAGTGTCCCAGCATGTAAGTCTGGGTCACATGCTCCTGGAAAGTCTCAAGAGTCCACGACTATCCTGGCTCTGGTGTGGACCTTCCAGGTACTCACTCAGTCCCTGGTCCCAGGGCACGGAAAAAGTCCCCACTTGGAGGACAGGGACTAGGGGCTTCCCTGGGGCCTCTGATGGCGTCTCCCGGGGAAGGAGGGCCAGGGAAGCCTGTGCCCCTGAAAGCCTGGGCTTGCTGTCGTTCTAGCACCTTTGTTTCTGGGAACTCGCTGTGCTTTGGAAAGAGAAAGGAGAAGCAAAGCCCTAGGGCCCCAGCACCATCACCCGCCCCTTCCTGTCCTCCTTCCGCTGAGTCACAGCCAAGGGCTCAGCGCCTTGGCCTCCGCTAGGGTGGGGTGGAATCCAGGGTCATGTGAGGACACAGCCTCCAGGACAAATCCTTTTATCCTCTCAACACCCTCTGTGAGGGGCCTTGGTTTCTGAGAGCTGAAGCTACCTCCCCAGCTTAGAGGAGGGGTGACTGAGGTCCTCTGTCCTGTCTCCACTTTCATCCCTAGGCCCTCCCTTACCCATAAGCACTGAGCACCAACTGTAAGCCAGGCCCAGCGAGGGGCTGACTCAGGTGTGGTCCGGTCCTTGAGGGACTCATGGACTTGGATGTGGACTCCTGCGGATGGACCCCTAAGAAGTGGCTAGGATTTTAGGCTTGGACCTCACTCCCACCTACTGCTCACCCCCCTACTAAACATAAAATTGACCCTGAAACAGTGGGAGCCACGTCCAGGCCAGCCCTGCCCTTCAGAGTCTTCCAGTCCCTGAGTCGCCCTGGAGCTGGCAGGGGACATGGCACTGCTGCCAGTGTCACCACCTGCCCCCACCCTGCTCCTTTCCCAAGGGCCCAGCAAGGCCCTGTGTGGCCTGGACACAGTGCCCCAGGCAAGCGGCATCTACCGTTCCAGGATGTACTTGTTCCTGCCCAGCTCGAGCGCCCCAGCAATGCGCTGGGCCCGTCCACGGCCCGCCTGTGCCCCGTGGCGTGGAGATAGGGCCGGACAAGGGGGTGAGAGCCCGCAGGTCAGTTGGGTGCTGCTCTCACGAAAAGGCCCCAGACAGTTCTCTGCTCCAGCACAGAGCACTTCCCTCCCACTTGGTCTCCAGGGGCGGAGAAGCTGCCTTTGCCCCATGAGGCTCTGAGCCCATTGCCACCTGGCTGTCCCCTCGCTCCACCACCCCTGACTGTCCAGGGCTGCCACTGTGTCTCAGGGAACGGTCACAGCCAGCTCACCCTCTGGAACCACCAGCTTGTGTGCAGCTGGGCCAGCTCCGCGGTGGGGCTGGGGGACATCGAGACCTTGCCTGTGCACCTGGCTTGAGAGACACGCCTGCTGCCTGCCCAGGCTCCTTCAGGGGCCTGGGGGACATGGAGAACGTTTGGTGGGTTCTGGGGGGCAGGGGGTAAAACTCAGCCAGCAGGTAGGCGGCTTGCCATTCTGCTGGCTGTGCGGGCCTGTGGCTCTAGGGAAAAGTCAGCGCTGCAGCTCCTCTCCCTCCGAAGTGACACAGCGTGCGTCGTTATTGATCGCACCAGGAGGCGCCCTAAGTGGTTCTCGCTGGACTGGGAAAGCTGTTAATGTATGTGGTTATCAGAACCGGCCGCTTCCTTGGCTTCTCTTAGATCGGCGGTTCTTTGCTTCTTTTGGAATTGTACACTGAACTTTTACTACAAAAAATAATGACACATTTGTCTTTTCCTTTCTAATGTGTATAGCTCTTATTTATTTTCCTTGTCTTAGAGCTTGGCTAAGACCTTCCATATAGTATTTGAAAAACAGGGATGGCCAGAGCGTTTGTAGCCTGCATCCTGCGGGGGTGGGGGCCTCCCTACGTGTTGTGGGGTTGATGTTGGATTGATAGCCTTTCTCTAGGTTGAGGATGGCTCAGTCAGTCCTGGCTGACTCAGAGTCTTCTTTGTTTATTTTAGAAGCATATTTACTTGCATCGTTCATGCAACAAACCTTTAGAGTATTTGCTGATTGCCACGCCTGCTCTTGGGCACCAGAATGGGAAGGAGAAACCGACCCAGAAGCGGCGCCTCAGCAGCCCCTGGCCTCGTGGAGGAGCCAGGGGAGTGAGCAGGCCCTCTCCTTGGGTCACGTGGCCTGCCTTCCAGCACTGTCTGCTTGGCATTTTGCCAGGCACTGGGGTTGGGCAGTATTCAGATAAGGCCTCGCTCACATGGAACCCGCATGGAACCCTAGAAGCTCACTTCCCCTTGCCCTCAAGTTCCCACACTGCAGCGGTGACACTCAGCCAGACTTGCTCTGCTGCAGAGGCCAGCTTGGTAAGTGACCGAAAGTGCCAGGGCGCTCACGGGCTGGAGCAGCCCTCAGCCAGTGGAGGGTGGGAGGTGGTGGATGCACGCCCCAGCTTCCTCACTCCTTTGGTGGGACAACCCCGAGGTATGTTCTTTGCACCATCTCTCAATGAGGACTGAGCCTCAGTCGCCCACAGAGGGAACCGGCTCATCAACACACCTGGTTTGGCTGTATTTCCTTCCCGGTCTCATTTTCCCTGTCCTCTAGGGAAGGCTCTGGGATTTTACATGACTTGCAAGCCTATGAGCAAGCCGCCTTCTTCCCAAGGGTACTGCAGAAGACACAAGACCACCGGCTGAGAAACAAAGATCCGCTCATTACTCACAGTTGCAGCTGTGGGCAGAGGTTCAGCATTTTCTTGCACCACATCCCCCAAACCTCAGTTCCCACAGGGTGACTCGGTGAGGGCCAGCGGGGGCTGGCACATGCACAGGGCTGCATTACCGGAGAGGAACCGCGAGCCGAAGGAACCCAGACCTTTTATAGTAGGCTCCAAGCAAACCTGCCCAAGCTTTGCCCCAGAGGGAGACAGTATCTTTATTACTCTGGAAAGAAACAAATCTGCCCCTTTCCCCCGAGGGAGTTGTTATCTCTGCCTTCTAAGGCTGCTCACCATAATAATCACCCTTGAAAGGACTGTTTAAAGCAAGGGGTGCCTCTACCAGGGAGTGAACAGAAGGAGGAGAGAACTGTGGAGGCTTGTCTCGGCCTCACCTCCCAATAAGCTATTTGTATTTGGGTCCTTGTCCCAGAGGCTGCTTCTGAGGGAACCGCCCCCCACAAGATGGGGAGATGACACTCAGTGGGTTTCTGATGGGGCTCTGCTTTCCCCAGACCTGCCCTGCGAAGAGTGCAGGTGAGGCCGCTGAAGGAAGAAAGGCTCCCCCGCCCCCGGAGTCAGCACTGTTGTGATGCCCGGGAAGGCGCTCTACAGCAGCGGTCCCCAACCTCTTTGGCACCAGGGGCGGGTTTTGGGAAGACAATTTTTCCACTGACCGGTCAGGGGGCGGGGGTGATGGTTTCAAGATGATTCCAGCGCTTCACATTCAAGCTCACCTCCTGCTGTGGGGCCCGGCTCCTGGCAGGCCCGGAGTTTGGGGGCCCTGCTCTAAAGGACTCGGGGTTTCATTGATCATGTTCTAATATTTCGTCCATCTAGAATGGATGGTGGTTTCCTGCGTGAGGAAGACAGTGGACTGCGTTCTGTTTCTAAACTGTTCCAGTGCCATTTATTGGAAATCACGCCTGGTCTGTCGCCGCCCTTCTAATCTGCCTGGGGCCCGTTATTTAGAATGAGTCACCGCTGCACCAACACTCAATTCACAGAAAATGGGCTAAAGAACACTCAGGCATCCCCGTCATGGGGGATTTGACGCTCAGCGCTGGCAGACCCACTCACTCACTCCTGGTGACATCATCCCGGCCTCAGGGCCACGCAGGGAGGCTGTGAACTGGCCTCCATTCCCAGGGGGCTTGCGTGTGAATGGGGAAGGCTGATTTCTAGAAAAACACTTAACAATTAGTAAATAAAGTTAACATAAAGCTTCGATGAGCTAAATAAAGCTTTAGTTTCAGTCTTTTGAATTTAAATTTTGACATTAGTATAACTTAAGAGTGTGTATGTTGCCTTTTTAATTTTACTAATTTTGACTATTTTAACAGTAAGTTTTTGAAATATATCTTCAATACTTTCAATTTTTTAATATTTTAAATTAGACTTTATGTAGTATTTTATTTTAATCACATGATCAATAGTTTGACTGGAATAAAAGCAAGAGTAGTAAATGTTCCAGGGTAAGTATAAAATACCTCCTGAATTAGGCACGTCTTTACCTTCTTACCCAACATCGCCGCACACCTGGGCATAAGCAATAATCATTCAATTCAATAATTTTTGATATTTGACTTCCTCTTATATTTTTATATGACTTTCAGACATAAACATCGCAGGTGTACAGATATTTATTGTTATGAACGTTTATTTGCCGAGGAGGAGGATAGCACATTTTTTTAGCAGTTTGCAGCGTGAGCTCTATGATCTGTAAATATTTCAATCCTGTGACATGGGCCTCCCTTGGTCCCCCCCGCCTGGGGCCCTGTGGACACCAGGGCCTGCACTTCAGCGGGCGAAGCAGGTGTGCCCCAGGCGCGGCCTGCTTCAGTTAGGGCCAGAGGAAACGTGGGGCTCGCATCCACGGGGACCCGGGATGGGACCAGGCAGGAGGCCCTGAGGAGAAGGGAAAAGCACCGGATGTAGCCACTCACTCCGCTCCTGACTGTCCCCACTCTGCAGAGGGGCACACAGGGAGGACTGGCGATGGGCTCAGGTCACACATGCGGTGGCCTGGCTCTGGAGCCACCTGTAGCAGGGCCCCAGTGTCCCTGCAAACCCTGTGGATGCCACCGGCTGCTATGCCCACTTGGGGCAGGTGGGCTCCAGGTCCGGCTGTCCCATGGCAGGTTCCTTCCAGCCAAGGCCAGCCTGCCCCGGCACAGGTCCCAGGGCCTCTGGGCAGACGGCATAGCATTCCCACCCTCTGCAGGGGCCTCGGGGGCCCCAGAGAACCAGCGCTGCATGGCTCAGTGATGAGCTATATCTCTGGGGTGCCCTCAGCCCACCCCGGGTCATTCCACAGGGGTCAAAGGACCTCTTTGTCCCGGCCCCACCTCACAGGCCCCACCCCAGTCTCAGACTTTCTCAATCCCTGGACTGGTCCCTGAAGGATGGGCAGGGCCCCCTCCCTGTGACGTGCTGGGGTGGGTGGGAAGCTGCCGGCAGCTGTGCTCAGTGACAGCCTAGGAGTGACCCGAGGGCCTGAGGGCAGAGCCAAGGCCCTGTCCTCACCTCTGTCCAGCCTTGACCAGGGAGGCTCCTCCATTCTTCGGAAGGCAAAAAGGTCTCGAGTGGCTAAACGGCTGCCCCAAGACCACCCAGCCAGAGAGAGAGCCCCTTTCTTCCCTCCAGGCCCATCCAGACCGCCCCAGTCCCCTCTGCCAGACTTCCCAGCCCCACTCTGCTGGCGCTGACCCTGGGACCTCTGAAGGAAACCCGCTCAGGGCCGCTCCTTCGAAGAGGCACTGGGCCTTAACCCAGTCCCAGGCCAGGGTCATCCCCCTCACAGCCATCCTGGGGGCCTGCAGCTTCTCCTCTCCATTCTCCAGATAGGGAAACTGAGGCCCCGCAGGCCAGACGCGGGCTCCGGGCTGCACAGATGCACCCTGGGGGTGAGACCACTCTCGGTGGCCTGTCGCTGAAGCTGAGGAGAAGACTGGCCTGGAGGGGTGACGGGAGCCCTGGCCAGAGCTGTCCGTCTACTAGCAAGGGGGCAGTCAGAGAGCGGGGCCTGGCCCTGCTGACCCCACCCAGCCTTGCCTCCTACTCTCCCCGAGCCCTTCACCGGCCTGGGTGATAAACTTGTGCCCAACTTCCCACTTCCACCTGTGTGCCCATGCGCACACGCTGCCTTGCCCCATGCACACGTGCGGCCTATTTTCCCCGCTGTTTCTGGCTGTGCGCTCTGTGCCTCGCCTCCGCTGGACGCTGGGGACCGCAGACGCTGTGCCAGGCCTGGGCCTGTGCTGACAGACCCTTAGAGCGGCCCAGCATACTCGCTGCCAAGATGGGGTCGTCCAAGGAGGGGTCTGAAGTCAGGGAGGGCTTCCTGGAGGTAGAGACCCAAGCTGAGGCCTTAGCACCCCTGAACTAGGTCATTGCTCATCCTCTGAGCCTCTCTCCCTAGAGTAGCCAACAAGTTCCAAGAAGCGTCCCCTGTCCCTGAGGCACTGATTCCAAGAACTTCGGCTCCTGGCAGCTTTGCTCGGGGTTCTTTCCTAGAATAGAGACCCCGCCCCGCCGGGCTGCTGGGGTCTCGGTGGGCAACTGGTAGAAGTAGTAGAGGAGGGGGTATCCCGGGAGGACCCTCTCTAGGGACCAGCTGTAGGGAGGAGGACCCAGGCCATCAGTCGAGAGGGGGTGGCCACAGCAGGTAGGGGACAGGAGATCAGTGCCTGTGAAGGCGCTTTGTTGACTCCCAGTCAGCCTGGGGGAGGCCCAGTGGGCTGAGCTCAGACCTTCCCCACGGGCACTGGAGGCTCACTCTTTGGGCCCAGCCCTTGGGCTAGCTTGCTGCAGGCTACCCTCCATCTCTCCCTGCCCCCTGCCACCACCCACAAACAACCTGATACCCCAGGGTCCCATCCCACAGGCTAACAGCACAGGTCTTCCTCAGATAACCTCCAGAGGGACAGATTCTGAGCAGGGAAGTGGGGACGTGATCGTGGTCTTGGGGCCCTTGGAAGGACCTGACACCTGTATTATTAATCTTGTGAGATTTCATACTGCCTGGTTAGGACACAGGAAGTCACCCCACCCCACACCCCAGCAAGCCAAGTCGGGTTGGTGGGGGTCAGATGTGACAGGCCCTGATTCATGGGCAAGGACAGGCCCAACTTCCCTCAAGGTCATGGGCCTCCCCCTCTGGGGTGTGCCCCCCGCCCCGCCACATCTGAGCTGGCACCATGCCTGCCCGCTCGACCGAGACCTGCCAGATCAGGTTGAGCAACCAGTTCCTGAGAAGCGTTGAAGGCTGTTTGGTTTAAAATTAACTCCCCCGCTTCCCCCGCCCCTGCCTCCTCGGAGTTCTTGGAAGAGGCGCCTGCTCTTTTTTCCTGGGAAGAGGCCTCCAGCCACAGCTGCTGCGATTCTAGTGAAAACACCTCACCCTGGCTGGGGGCGGGGTGGCCACACCACACCTTCTCTGCCCC